>MU911837.1:9140-50653 GCA_036418205.1 Ostertagia ostertagi | reverse complement strand
GGCATCAATTGATAAAAAGCAAAAAATTTGGACTCCACCCAAGAACCGAACCACAGTCTCACCAGCATGAGGTGCCACCACTACCACTGACGCCGGTGGCAACCTTCCATTGAAGGCGCCTCTTGTAATGAACATTCATTCTAAACAACCCCCGTAACTTTTTTCAGAGAATCGTTTCGCAGATTTGGAGAGCGGATTTGAGATCAGCGTCCGAAAATACATCCCTAAGTATAGGTTTCATTACGGATGGCCACTTCGACTTGGTATCCTTCCCTTGTCAGTATACAGTGCGCGTCAATTGTATATGCCCCCCCCTGGTTTTCTCAGTTTTCTGACTTATTTGGAAATTTCGTAAATCGGCATGGCAACCATCGTTTTTGGCATGTCGGAAAACTGAGAATGGAGTTGCTTGATTTTGGTTAATGTGTGGGTTTGAATTGCTCTGTTCTGTGGAAGAAAATGGGCCGCGTCAATTGCTTATTCCATCCTAAATCCTCCTTCTTCGGAATTTCACATGTCTCTAACGCTATTCAGCTACGGTGTGCATGTAATACAAATGAGGAAATCCTCGACTTATGCAATGCACACAAATGGCGGAGCATTTATAACTAGTCAGTTCGGAATATTAGCTCTAATACTGGACGGTAGCACCAAGAAAACGCTTTATCAGAGAACGAGCTGTGTGCTCACTCTTGTGATCGCTCCTGCTGCTTATTGTAAAACTCATCGAGGTGTATATCCAGGCAAAACTGGCGAAATTTAAGTGCTCAGGGAGCTCCTAGATTCTTATTTTCTCGCTCCAATTCCGAGGTCAACTTTATTTGTAATCTGGGCTCCCGCGAAGCTCGAAGCGTTCACGCTCACAAAGTCTCTGTTCAGAGAAAATACGAGTTGCACTCACAATCCGCGTAGTGCTCATCGCCGAACCTTGTCGGATTCTCTCTGGAAAAATTTTCGTACTCCGAGCGAAAATGATGACATGGGCCAGTTGTAACTTGAACGGGACACCGAAGTGGTGGCATGGATCATCATTGCATCGCCTTGATAAGAAAACTACGATCGACTTCAGTGATGGGTACCAGACGGATAGTAGAAATGAAGTTGACCACGGATTCAAAGCAGGAAAATGTGAATTTAGGGGCTCCTTGAGCACTTCAATTTCCCCAGTTTTGCCTTGTACACTCCTCGATGAGTTCCACAACAAGCAGCAGGAGCGGTCGCAAAAGTGAGCACACTGTTCTTTTTCTGATGAAGCGTTTTCATGCTGCTACCGTCCAGTATAAGGGCTAATATTTCGTCAATTGTAAATGCTTCACCATTTGTGTGCATTGCATAAGTGGAGGATTTTCTCATTTGCACTGCATGCACACCGTAGCTGAATCGTTAGAGACTTGTGATATTCAGAAGAAATTTCAGGATGACATAAGCAACTAACGCGGCCCATTTCCTTCCGAAGAACAGAGCAATTCAAATCCACGCGTTAATCATTATCAAACAACACCATTCCTAGTTTTCCGGTACGCCGAGAACGATGGGTGCTATGCCGATTTACGAAATTTCCAAAAAAGTCAGCAAACTGAAAAAATCAGGGGTGGCATATGCAATTGACGCGCACTGTAATTTTGCCAAAGCAGCTGCTCTAGCAACACACAACAGCAGCAAGAATTGAAGCAATCGCCTAGTATTCCAGCTGAGGATATCCTGCTAGTATTCAAAGAACACGGATGTTGGGCAGAGGTTGGCCGACAGGGTGGATTGCAACTCCTATCACTTGACGTCTGTGGGGGGCAGGTAATGCTTTGAAAGGATTTTGTGCAATGAAATGGCCTCCGCATGATTATGAGTTTAACAATAAATAACAATATCCCTACTATGTATAAAACGCTATGTCTGTCTGTTTTTCACGAAATTCATAGCAAGCGTCGCAGCAGTCGACAGGAACTGATTTTGGGATATGATGTAGGAATAGGGACGGGGTAACTTTTTGGTGGAGGTCAGAAAGTCATAACGACTTACAAGAGCAGATCAAATGTGCTCACGCGCAAATTTTATAAAATTTATAACGCGCGTCCGTAGTGAGGCATTGGTTATACCAAGTGATATATAGGCTGGGACGGGAACATGTTTGGTGAGGGTCAGAAAGTGATAGCTACTGAGAAGAGCAGATAATAGGCGCTGAAACGCAAATTTTGCGCAATTAATAGTGCACTTCACTGCAACCATAGAGCGCTGTATTTAAACACATTGACGACAACGCGTGGAATACATCCCGGGCATTGCAGGCCATTGAACCGTACCCTTCCCCCCCCGCACCCATTGCACTCGTCATTTATAAACCAGATTTGCTCCGCCCGCTATAGCGCGCATGTCAAAGTTAGTTCTAGTGTACCTGAGCATAGTCAAGCTCTTGTATTAGGCAGCATGCATGGTTTCAATGGGTATTTGACTGATGTTATTTTGAAAGGTTATTAGGGCTGGTTATAAGACGAATATTTCTCTCTGCTTGTCATCACCCGTGAATCATTTTTTCGGAGACCAACATTGTATAGCAGCAGAATAAGCTTCGGAGAACGAATACAATCACTTGGACTGCTTACTGTCAGCCATTGGCGTAAGCAGCTACCATGTCCCGGGTAAAAGGAATGTTGGATAACTTCTGGTAGCGGTGATAATGAGAGAGAAACACTCATTATCGTTTTAACGAACAACGACCATCTTAGAAAGCTTCGAGAATGTAGCGGTCGAATGGATTTCGATGATGACTACGACATGGTGAGCGAAATGGAATGATCCCTTAACGCTCATTCAGATAAAAAAAACTTATTGAATCTTCCATTCTCAAGCTACCTGTTCACATACCCCTTCAGCTATTATCACAATTTGTCCTCTCCTCCCCCCCCCCACGTACATGGTCTCGTCCCAACATCCACACCACATCTGGGGACAGCGCTCCAACGCTGCTGGAGCGCGTGCTATGAATTCCTTGACACTTGCATTCTAGCGCTCCTTATTGGATCTTATCAGCTATTATCTCCAGATATGTTCCCGTCCCAGCCTCTATGTCATAGCTGAGGGACAGCTCCTCAATGCTGCTGGGCCACGCGCTACGAATTTTGTGACTCTTGCATTCTAACGCCCCTTATTTGATCTTAAAAGCTGTTATCACCCTCTAGCCCCCATCAGACATGTTTCCGTCCAACCCTCTATGCATTAATCCTACTATGCATAGTTCGCTAAGCGGTAGTGCGTGTGTGTGTTTGCGTGTGTTTGTCTGTCTGACCGGAAAATCATAGCTCAGGTCACAGCAATGATAGCGCCATGGTTCTTACATATGTTGTAGGGGGTGAAATGGGAAGACAAGTGTATTATAGGAACTGATAACTGCTGATTATAGCTGATAAAAGGGGCTAGAAAACGAGCATCGCCAATTTCGTTTTGTCGTTCATATCGATACTAGAGCGTCTATACTTACAAGCGTTATGTGGGGTGGTCCCAGGACAAGCGGTACATGAATGAAAGCGATAGCAACTGATAAGGGCTGATAAGATGCTTCAGAACCCTAGAGTCGTCGATTCCGTTACTTGGCTCGCATAGACACCAGAGCAAACATAATTACAAGTGTTATAAGGGGTGGGACGGAAACATTTCTGATGGGTGATTGGAAGTGATAACAATTTAAGGGCTGATAAGGCGCGTCAGAACGCGAAAGTCGTCGTTTCCGTCACCCAGCTCGCGTTGACACCAGAGCATCCATACTTACAAGTGTTATGTGGGATCGGACGGGGACATTGTTGGTAGGTGTGGAAAGCGGTGACAACTGATAAAGGCTGATTATGCGCGTCAGAACGCAGAAGTCGTTGATTCGGTTACGTAGCTTGCGCTGACACTAGAGCGTCCCTACTTACAAATTCTATTTGTAGTGGTACGTGCACATTGAATCATTGTATGACCAGCTTATTAATAGCAGTCGATCGCATAAATTCAATCATGTCTTCAGCAAATGATAAGTTCCATTTCTATCACGAAAGCTCAAACCAATTAAACCGCTATTCCTTTTGTGGTTCTAAATAATGGTGAATAGGAATGAATGATAAGCCTTAGCTCCTCACTTATGTAAATAGGCATATTTCATTCTCCTTTTGAAACTGACAGCAAATGATTCACCGCTAAATTATCCGAATTCAAGAAGAATGCTGGATGTTTACAGTTGTGAGATAAATATGCCAATTCAGCTCAAGACGTTATCACGCGTATTTTCGACGGACTTTAGTGAAATCGGGAATGGTACAACACATTCAATAGTGAGGTGCTTAATGAAGTACCTCATTCTGATATTCCAATGGGTCCTCCAGTCTTGCTAAAGCCTGCCATGTGATGCGCGCGATAGCGGGCGGAGCAAAACTGGTAACTTATAATCAACTGCTGACGAATGCTGGTCCGCGCGCTATGAATTTTGTTACCCTTGCGTTCTAAAGCCGCTCACCTGATCTTATCAGCTGTATCACCTTCTGTCCCCCGCCAGATATGTTTCCGTCTTACCCCTTATGTGATATCCGAGGGACAGCGCCTCAATGCCGCTGGGGCGCGTGCTATGAATTTTGTGACTCTTGCGTTGTGGGACTCCTTATCTGGTCTTATCAGCTGTTGCTACCTTCCGATCTCCCTCCGCCATATATGTTCCCTTCCCACACTCTATATTATTGTTTGGAATCAACTTCTGATCAACGTGGTCCATGCGCTATGAATTTCGTGACACACACACGGGCAGAAAGACAGCGCTCTATATTTAGTAGGGATAGGGATAGTATGAGAGCAGTGGGTATAACGCTAGAAATTTTATATATCAAATGGTAAGACTATGATAGAAATTAAGAATGAACACGTACCACCTAGGTGTTTTCTGATGCTGGTGATTTTCATGCGCTGTTCTAGGTTGGAGTCATAGCTCACGAGATTGGTCATGTTCTCGGATTCTGGCATTTACAATCAAGATATGACCGCAACGAATATATCACTCTCTTCAGAAAAAACATTAAGGTAAAGTAGTCAAGTGCATAATCGTAAGAAGAACTGTAGAACTATCCTGCTTCAGCGTAAATATCGTGGAGAGTTCGCGAAGAAGGCATGGGGAACCAATAACAACTACAATTTGACGTATGACTATGGCAGTATTATGCACTATGGAGCCACAGCGTAAGCTCTTCAAAACTGATAAAGCCAAAGTTTTCATATTTATATAATTATGTTTGTATAGCTTTGTTAAAGAAAAAAACGCCACCGGAAATTATTCCATGATACCCAAGGATATTCTGTACTTGGAAACTCTAGGATCTGACATTATTTCGTTCTACGATCTGCTAATGGTGAATATGTACTACAACTGCACTGGTACGCGATAGTCTCGTTGAGGTTAACGTCAATAAGTGCTCAGAAGAGGGTATTCCAGACGCATGCAAAAACGAGACGCTGTGTTACAATGGGGGATTCCCTCATCCACGTGATTGCTCCAAATGCATCTGCCCTAGCGGATATGGTGGAGATTTCTGTGATGAAAGGGTGAAATTATTCTGCAGCAGAAATTTGCAAAATCACTTTCAGAAACCATTTTAGCCATCAGGTTGCGGCCATGAGCTCAATGCGACCACAGAGTGGAGCGTGCTTGAAGACAAACTAAATGGCAGCGAAGTCAGTCCAGACGGTATGACGAGATGTACCTACTGGATCAAGGTCAGTAACTCAATGATAAACCTAAGTCGAAAAGCATAAAATATTTGGATGGATTTACACTGTATTATTAGGCGCCACGCGGTAAAACAATCGAAGTGAAAGTTTTGGAGCTATCTTTTGCTTTCGTTGACTATGGGTGTACAGCTTCTGGCGTTGAAATCAAAACGCATCGAGACCAACGTCTCACCGGTTACAGATACGAACTTGCGACATACAAATAAGCAATTGAGTACAAAATCCACTCAAAAATTTTTGCAGGTTCTGTTCAACGAATGCCATCAATGTCACGCTAGAATCGAATTCAAGTGTAGTTCCTGTAATAACATACATAAACATGGGCCAGAATCTAGAGCTAGACGACGATTCCAACGAACAGAATGGAGTCATGATCATCGAATTTGGAGAGGAAGATGATGATGAGGAAGGCGATGAGGGAGAGGAAGTGAAAGATGAAGACGACTACGAAAAGCAAGAGCAGCTTCCCAGAGGCGTGAAACTAGGGTACCGCTACTTTTAGTGGAAAAGCTTTCCGCAAAATAAATTCTTTGATTCTTAGATTTCAGCAGAAGCATCGCATAGGACGCGACAAGAGATGAAATTTCTCTGCCCGAGAGGAGCAAACGTTCAGTGAAAAATTTGGATTTTGTAAGATAGTCTTTTGCACAAAATAACATTGTTAATAGAGCGCTTCCCACCACTAAAGCGTCCCGTATAATCCATTTGAACTTCCTATCCTCACCACTCCATCGTTCTCTTTCACGAACATAAGTTTTTATCGCGAGTTTTGCCTTTAGCTTCACGCGTCACTTCATTTGTTCTGAAGCCTTTTTGCAAACCATTTCTCCAGGAATTCCGCGCTCATTAACATTTTGTACCACCAAGCGACTATAATCATCACTTCAATATATAAACCAGAAGTATGGCGTGTCGGTTTGTCGGTGCGTATGTGCGTGTGTGCGTGTGTCGTTCTGTCCGTCCGGACCGACCGCTCACAAAACCAGGCAGTACGAAGGGTACCACTCTGTGATTTTGATGCCATGATCATGATGAACCCACAGCGCCTATATGCACATCGATCGAGCATACTGAGTTTCATTCTACATGGTGCTGCCGTGGCAGCCGGATGAGGGGGGGTTGGAGAGGGGTAGAGGGAAGGGGGCGGGAAAGGGGAGGCCGGAAGGGAGGGGAGGGGAGAGAGAAAGAGGGAGGGAAGGAGGAAAGGAGGAAGGGAGAGAACATGGCGCTGCCAAACGCCGGAGAGAAGGGGTATAAGGTGGTATAACACATTCAATAGTGAGGTGGTTAATGGAGTACATCATGCTGCCATTCCGTGGTTCCTCCCTACCTTGGGATGCGCGCGATAGCGGGCGGAGCAAACCAGGTAAATGTAAATAATCCAGTAATAATGCTCCACTTATTTTCCTGCGACCTTATCTTTACAACCAGCTTTTGCTGTGTGCGTGTGCGTGTGCACACACACGCACACGCACATATACACACATATACACATATGTTTATGAGAAACGGATTGGTCCTGATGCCCAATTCATGCTCAACGGAACGAACATCACCGAATGCTCCACTACGTGTACCTAGTCGGAAATCAATATGATGAACGATCTAGCTCCAGAGCTGAGCAGGAAACGAGCTGCTTGTGGGAGCGTATAAGAAACATCGAGGGAGTAGTGAGAAGACAAGAAACATCCGGCTCCGTGCCTACCTCTTCGATTCCGCTGTCCTTCCTGCCCTAACCTACGCCTCAGAGACTGGAACGCAGGACGAGCATGCGTCAGCGTTATCCAACGCGCTGTCGAGAGGACGACTCTAGAGTAACCCTGTCACACGCACAGTGCAGAGGGGAATCCGGAGTGCCGAACTACGCCAACGATCGAATCAGGCGAGCTGCCGTTTTCGCCAAGGAATCGAAGATAAGTGGGCCGGACACGTCATGCGATTTTGCGATACGTTGACCAGAGCGGTTACCGACTGATCCCTCGGACGTCAAACGAACCCTTGGACCACGCCGGCCGATGTCAGAGCCTTCTTCACGAAAGCTCTGAACGAAAGGAATGAAGGACACCGTTCCTCGAGCAGGAGGGTCCACTGGACACTTCACCGACAGGGAACGAATGAGACGTTTGCTGCGCGCCCGCTCGAGCAATTCGATGATCAACGGACGACAGTGAACAGTTACAGGTGATACACATACACATCACACTACACACATACACTCATTAGGATCGGCGAATACAGATTGGTGCAAACATTGTGACTTCTACTTCCCCGAATCTGATCAAGATTGCCTCCCGATCATTTTGCACCCAAGTTGTAAGCAGCCTCACTTGGTGCGAGAAAAGGTTCCCTGCCTGAATTCCCCCATTCAACGAAATCACAACGCAACGTGCAGCAGCATTCCAGAATAGATGTGACGGAATAGAGTGCGCCCGCCGACCACCGGCCCTTCCGCGGCACTTACAATGGGTATGATCGCCTTGGCATTTTCTTACTCCTCCAACTGCTAAGAGATCGTTGAAGTACCGACGGTCCGTGCAGATAAAGGATTCGCCGTTATCTGGTATCAGCATGCCGAAGGAATACGGCCAGTTTCTCATCGGAGGGTATGTATCATTCCGCTTCACAACTGTGTACTAACTGGTGAGCGTAACAAGCTCAAAATTCATCACCCCAATACAGTTTATGTCTATTCGAGATTGTGCTGGTGTATTGCTCGAGCGCTTTCAGATACTTGATCATCTGAACTCGAACAAGTCAATACATATCCGTATTACTGTACAAATGTCAAATGGCTGAAAGCAACGAATATGAGATGCTTGGTCCGACGCAGACCATGTTGAAGGCACGTCCACCGGGCGAAGAGAAGACGCAAGCGCCACCAACAGAGGTGAGGATGTTGCAATTCCAAGACTCAGCAGGGGGCCAATTTGACTCGACCAAAGTTTTCAAGGGCACTGCTATTCGGTATCGTTATATTGGTTTCGATTGCTTTTTTGGTCCACAACCAATATTCTTTCTGCCCTTCCTCTACAAGCTAACGATTCACACATCCCAGGGCTCCTTTCCTGTGCGGAAACCCTCCCTCCACAAGCATAAAAGTTTAACACATTGCGCACCGCGTGCGCCACCATGTGGCGCACGATTTCGCACAAAACAGCATAGTTTAACCTTATTTATTCGACACTTTTCAATGCTCCTTAACTGTTTGCACACATTTTCAGAGCCGGGAGACCATACATGTCATCGCTGATAAATTGTTGATAGATTAAGATTACACATTTTTGAAAAATGTAAAAAAATGTGCGAAAGTTTTCATACAACGGCGCTCCGCAATGTGTTAAACAGCCTAGGACTTCCTGCCGCTGCAGAAAATTGGCCTGCTATCCTAATCTCCCGAGTCGCGAACTATGAACGCGGCCTAATCAGTTGTACATAGTGCGCGATATCACCGCGAATACTTGTCAATCAGCCTCGGAAATAGGGTCAATAATGGCGTGGCGGAGAATTCCTAAATACCGCCCACCCTCTAAAGTCGATGGCGTTCGATTGGTGCTATCGTTGAACATAGAACCACATGGCACTCTTTCAAGTCTGCCACCAAAACCCCGTGCGTTGTGCGGTGTGGGGGCATACGGGTCAGCTCCGAAACGACAAATATTTGTCACTTTCCTCAGCCTCACCTCCTCGCCAGTACCCCACACAGACCTGGCGAGCACCCCCCTCCTCAAGAGCCAAAGCCGACAATGCAAAGCTTTATCACAGATATATTATATTTTGCGACTTTGAACATGTTTGTGTGACGAGGGTCTTCATCAGCCAACCTGTCAACCTGGGCACGATGCTGATACTAGAACCATATTTCCAATTTCTGCAGGACATGGTTAACCTCGGTGGAGATCGAACTCGCAGCTTCCAGAGGTGCAGACATGAAACTCCTCTCTTGTCCACTTGGCTAGCCCTGTCTTAACCCAAGGGGACATTCCCCTTCTTAAAAATGCAACGCCAATCTCAACAGAATACAACCTCCTCCGACGCTCATGGCATTGGGAGGGACATCCAATACAGAACCGGTGGTAGATGACAATGATCAAGCACAGGAGAGGGAAGAAACGCCAGGGGGCAAGAAAATTCTACACCCTACCCCAGAATCCTCTTCCCTCACTAAGGCTTAGTCTCAGGTACTGTAAGTGGCTCACTTACTTGAATTTCTCCTCCCTAAAAGTGCTTGCATAGTCGAATCTTTTCTGTTGTGACGTTAGATGTCTGAAATGACTTGAAGGCAAAGTTCGGGCTCAGACCCACATAAGAAGCCCTTACCACGGCTAGAAGTGCTGGTCACTCAAGCGCAAAATTAGCGCCACCTTTCTACATCAAACCCGTCACCAGAACCATTGGCGCCATGAACTTGACACAACTGAACAGACTCCAACAAACATAACATGGTCCGCCCACCGGTCGATGTCTTGTCTGCGTTGCTGCGTTAATGTGCTGTGCTCTCTCTTCTCGGACTTCTCTACCGCTCTCCGCGCTCACATTATCTCTCATCTCCCTCCCTGGCTTTTGAACTTCTCCACGGCATTGAGCAAAATGCTCGTATTTCCTGTGCATGTCAGGATTTTCTTCCTTTTTTCTCCATCGGTGGTCCACTTCTCATCCCTCCTTTCACATTTGAGTGGAATCATCCCATCAATGAAATCCTGAATTTCGCCTTCAAACAAACAATTGCAGGACAAAGACAAAGTGATGATGATGACCGCACTGGACGATAATGCTGCTCAGCCAAATGTGAATGCCACTCAAGTGGTAGAACCACCACCGCCTCCCGATTGGACGTATTCGAAGGACAAAGAGAAAGAGCATAAAGGAAAGGATAAGAAGAATACAGGCGTTATTGCCTGGATTATGGACGATGTCAGTTTTCCTCACAGAACACTATCTCGCTTTAGCCCGCTCGATTTGAGAGGGTGCATAAAAATGTGAATTAATTTTTCGCGCATGTGATCGACATCGCTGGTAGTTTGATATGCTTTCACAAATGGAGCGGTAGAAAATGCTGAAGCAGCGTGGAACAAGCCAAAGTCACTCGTTAATGCTCGAATATTCCAGCTCGCTACGGCTTTCGAGGACGGTCAAGAAAAAGAAGAAAAGAAGAAAGAGAAAGTATGAATGGAACACGCATCTCTCACCTAACAGTCATCACTAGAATGACAATGATTCAATAGGTCTGGGTTACGGGAGTGGTGTGAGTAAGGGAGGAAGTGATGCAGCTGCTCGCAGTGATGCGGCTATGACTGCATCACGCGCGCGACATGTGTACGACAGACCACACCATAGATGAATCATTGGGCCGCTGCTGCAAGATTTTCTTCTCACCGCGTCGTACTTGGATTGAAGAGAAAGGATAGAAGCGCGTTGACTGTGTGCATGTAAGAGAGTGCAGAGAAGCATGAGCAGCAGCATATACACGAAGTTGGTCACTGAGAGAAGAGAGGGTTATACAGAGCGGATGTGTGAACAGACAGAAGGGAGCAAGACTTCCCATGACACCTGCATGTGACACCTCCTTTTACATACTCAAGGGGCAACAAATGCACAACAGCAGTTAGCAGTTAGGTACTGTACTAATGTGGATGTAATTCAAAGGCAGTTCGTTGGACGGAAGACGGCTTCACTTTGGAATGGTCGTCGGTGAAAGTTCATTGGGAGACGGTCTGGCCACACTAGTAATGTTCAGAGGGGTGTGGTCAGTCCGTCACCCAGGAGTCAACTTTCACCGATGCCAACACGACAATATAGTCCGCCTTCCAGCCATCGCATATATTGCTCTGACCAGGAAGGTCTCTCAGCGGGTGCCAAACTTTTTCAGAACGGTCTTTTGCATGATATAGGGGCATATGCGAGAAGCACAGAACCATGGTTAATTTATCCTAAGCGCTCCTTTGAATACCAAAAAGGGAAGTCCCCGGTTCGATTCCTCGTGGTGACAAACTTTTGCATTTCGAGTTGACGTGGTGACTGAACGTTTACTAGTGTAACTATGATATTCATAGTTCATGCTATCTCCATTTTGCGCGAATTTCGCACCGCAAGGGATCGAACCGAGGACTCCCTTTTTTGGTATTCAAAGGAGCGCTTAGGATAAATTAACCATGGTTCTGTGCTTCTCGCATATGCCCCTATATCATGCAAAAGACTGCTTTGAAAAAGTTTGGCACCCCCTGGAAGACCTTCCTGGTGAGAGAGAGAAGGAACAATTCGAAAGTGGATCAGACCGTATTACTTTTATTTAGAAGACTCAAATCGTAAAACGCGAAAGAAGGAAATCGCCAAGCAAAAGTAAAAATACCCCGACCAAGCCCAAAACAGTGCTCGCTCCTCAGAAGTCCACAGAACAACATGGGAAATCGACAGGGAGGAAATTCTTGGATTGGTGGTATGCTGAAAAATACGACAACGTAAGCAAAGTTATGACAGTTCTGAAACTTAGAAGTGCAAGATGGTTGAATGAATAGATTACTGCTTGGATAGCTTGCTGACACTGAGCCCTGGAAAATTTTCGGAATAAATCAGAACTTTTTAAAGCCTCGGAAATGTGTAAGAAGCTCCATAAGTTATTTGGTCAAAAGTTTATCTGTACTCTTGCTAGGAATTTTTCCCCACATCGATCCTAAGAAAATCGCCCAAGACCCATCTCTGATGTTGCGACTACGCAGAGCGACTCAGTACTTCCTTTCTAGTCTTCATAACATTTTCGCTGCTCTCATGGTTCAAGTAGACATGCGAAATTCTAGAATTGCGATGAGTGTAGGGTCGAGAACTGTGCACACTCGGAGGGTCAGGGCAATAACTTAGGAGGATCGCTTATGATGATGGAGCCAGCGCGAGTTGCATCGCTCTCATGATCTGTCGTCAGCCTTTCCAGAAGATCTTGGAAAGCGGCCCAAATCTGGAGAGTTACTGAATTTATTCATGCTGGTTTTCATTAAAGCAATCCGAGTAGAATCGACTGATAAAATGCAAGAAGTTTCTGCGCGAGCTCAAGGATCTCTTACGATATGGACGGATAAGAAGTTCTTGCAAACTGCTCAGTGACCGTCGAAATTACAAGCAATTATTGACAAAACCGAGAGTAAATCTCCGAAACAGCGGTTGGTTTATAACAGGCCCTCCCCCGAAAGTTTGGTAGTTTTGAACAAGGTAACATCCACAAGTGAAGCTACATTGACGTCCATCTTCTGTTCTTCTGAAAATGTTAAAAGACGAAGGCTTTGTAAACGACCATGTTGAAGTACGGTATGTTATTCTGAATCCATGAGCATTCTGCACGGTGACCATTTGCTCTCCAACGGATGTGGGCTCCCTGATACGCTGTCAAATCAAACAAAGCCGTTCTTGACGCACGCTTCCCTGGACACTGGAGCAAGGAATTACTCCCAGGCTTTCAGCCCGATGAATCTGTTTGCGCGTCAGCAGACGTGGGACAACGTCGCCGTCTGCGGCACATTGCTGATTCTGTCGTAGGACTTCGGAAAAGCCTTGTCAAAGCGAGATCTTAAAGCATTGAACACTATTTGTCCTAAGTGACCACCCCTCAACTTTGTTTTTTTTTGCAACTGACTCATTAAACGGTCCACTCCTTGACTTTTACACTCAAATATATGACTTCCTATACTTTTCAGCCATCTGTAGATAATGATCTTTTCAGACAAGGACCGCAATAGAGAGAAGGTCGGAGCCAACATCACCGAATGTGGAAGAAGAGGTGTGTAATGAGTCGTAAAATGATTCGAACGGTCTACTACTTCCTTCAGCAAACGCTTACGTGACTACTTGAACCCTCTTTATGATTCTGTCACGGAAGGCTAGAGCGCAGACGACTAGAGCACAGCTGTGATTCCAGCTTCAAACACTGCTAGCAAGAAAATCAATTAAGCAAGGGAAGGGCAAGGGACCAGGGGATGTGAATTTGTTTTTGGAAGACATACTTTTCTGAAGATGGTGAATTTTGCGAAGCCCCATTTCCCACGACCCCACACCCCGAAGTTTAGGAATTAACACGTTGGCGCCCGCGTGCATTGCCGGGTATGCACGCAGAAACTCCCACATCTTACATTTGTGCATCGCCGGGTATGCACATCTATATTTTGCTCCCAAATAAACCTTTTCCAGTACTTTTTCGACGAATTGACTTTTGTTGGCCTCATGAATCTACAGAACACGTGGCATGTGGACAACTTCGATTTCTACCGATTTGTGACGCTTCGAAGGCATGAATCAGTTTTCAGAGATTCAACACTGAAAACAATCAGATTTTAATGAGCCTACGTATTAAACAAATTCTCATCAATCACAAACTTTCTATGCTATTTCGGCTTCAGAGTTTGAGCTTCCTTGGCAATTATAAACAAGCTGATATCAGAAAATTCTAATCAACAAGTCAGTTAGTTACAGGGGTTACAGATTGTTGAAAAGTATGTAACTAACAAGTTAGTTAAATACGTTTCAACAATCTCAACAGACAAAAAACAACGAAATTAACATTTTGAATGATATTTTTGGAAACAAATAAGGCAGTAGTATTTTCGACAACGATTGCATTTAGAGGAAACCTGCTTAGCTTTCTTTCTTGCTTGTAGAAAATACGCACGAAAACAAGTAAAGCACTTCTTGAACTAAAAAACTCGTGAAAACAAGCAAACTGATAAAAAAGACTCAAATTCATATACAAAAATGGGCGCTCCCGCGCCTTTCGATGATTGCCCATGTGGGTCCCGTAACGAAAACCCAGAAAATGTCCCACATCTTACATTTGAGCATCGCCGGGTATGCACGCGCGCAATCCAGCCAATCACACATGTGCGACATGCGCCAAAATCGGCACGGGCGTCAATGTGTTAAACGGGGGACGGCAGGAGTCGTTGCTCTGAAGCCAGTCTCCACCCAAACGAAGCAATTTCTGAGTGGTCCTGGTTGAATTCAGGCTCATTTCGTTGGGGGAACATCAAGTGAGCGAGCCAATTTTTGTGTCTGTAACTAAGCCAATAAAAACCCAGTTTGGAGGAGGGGTCGCGCTATCTCATCGTTAATCCTTGAGAGCACTCCTTGAACCTCTCTGATGTATCACCTATATCAACTGTTGTCCCGTTGATCAACGATTTGCTCGAGCGGGCGCAACCAAGTTTTCCATTCATTTCTGTCGCGTGCAAGAGTTGTCCAGTGCACCCTCCTCACTCGAGCTTTATTCAGAGCTTTCGTGAAGAAGTCTGGCCATCGAGCCGGCGGTCGTCCAAGTGTTAGTTTGACGTACCGAGGGATCCGGTCGGTTACCGCTTTTGTCCAGCAGTCATCACAAAATCGCATGACGTGTCCAACCCACCTGATCTTCGATTCCTTGGCGAAAACGGCAGCGTCCCTAATCTTTGATGGTTAACGTAGCTCGGAACTCAGAATTTCCCTCTACACTTGCGTGTATGAGGTTACTCCCATTGAGAAAGAAAAACCATTAAAAACAAAATAATTAATACGGTTAAGCACCGTCCTCTCTATGGCGCCACGCACCGTCCTCTCTATGGCGCGGTGGATAACGCTGAACGCATGTTCGTCCTTCCCGCGCAGAGTCCAAGTCTCTAACCATAAGGCGTAGGCTAGGGCAGGAAGGAGTGGGAATCGAAGAGGTGGGCGCAAAGCCAGATGTTCTTTGTCTTCTTCATGACTCCCTCGATGTTCTTGAACGCACCTCATGCCGCTCGTTTCCTCCTGCTCAGCTCTGGAGCTTCAGTTGAGCGTAATGAGGCATCAGGAACCATCTCATGGACATCATTTTTGTTAGGTCCAGCTGTAGACCGACTTACCACAGGCGCAGTCGAAATCAACCGGCTCTCGCTCTGCTCGCTCGATATTCGGCGTTATAAAAACAATATCGTCAGCAAAATGGTAGTGTAGTTGCTTTCTCATCCCAAGTGACGTTCTCGAGAGCGGCGCCGCAGTTTGGGCGGATGGTGCCGCCCTGTCGAATCTCCTAATGAATTCGATGATGACCTCCTTGTAGAATGGTTAGATTCTGGTTGTAGATTGCTGTAGAGATCATGAAGAATTCTCATGTACTGAATCGGGTCGCCCTGGTTCTAAATGTTTCGACGGCCACTTCTGTCTTCAGAGAGCGGAAGGCCTTTTCCAAAAGTTGACGTGAATTAAAGCGGCATTTTGTATTGTCGTGAAACTTCAGTGAGTTTCGTCTCGTGTGAATATGATCGATCGTGCTGAACCCTCTTCGAAGTCCTGCTTGCTCGCATGGTTGTCCTTAATCCAGTATTCTGTCAATCTTGTTGGGATGACTTGAGTGAAGAGTTTGTAGATCGCAGAGAGAAGGCAGATTGAGCGACAGTTGACCAATGTAGTCCAAGTCTCCTTTCTTGTACAGCAGCCAGTCCTGTTGATTCTCCCTGAGGGGGCACCTTGCATTCCGTCAGGTAACGCGTGAAGAGTCGAGCCAGAATTTTGATTATTGGCGGTGCATTCTTCAGATGCTCGGGTTTGACCCTGTCGAGACCAGACCAAAGGATTCTTCACGGACCTGATGGCATGAAGAGGAAACTGAAGGGACGACAAATCCATCCTGTCGCGATTGGTAAGTAGGCAGATGAACATTGCTATCGAAGAGATCCGAGAAGAAGTCGTGGATGACCTTCTCCAATGCCCTTCGGGATGCAGTAACTGTTCCATGCGGACGTCGGAGGCAGATCGTCTTGGTTTTGTAACTGGCGAAGCTTCGACGAGCATTGCAGATGCTCCTCCCTACCTCTGCTGCTTTAGCTAATACTGCTGATCTTCGCTCCTTGAGATCTTCCTTTATCGCCTCTCTGCGTAGCTTCGCAAGCTCGGACGTGAGTTGGTGATTGCCTGCAGCTCGTGCGGCTCCACCTGCCGTATCGCTCTAGAGATTCCAGAGGCATTCATTCCTTGGTAACTTTTCTGCTCTTTGAGGCTCTCTCAACGCGCATCGAGTAGTGGAATTCTGCGTGGAGGAGAAGACGGTCTAATCCCGCATAGATTTGCGGAACTACAGCGACATTGCTCAGGCAAAAACTGCGATTGAAGACGATGTGGTCTATTTCGTTATGGAATTGCCCATTAGGTGCATTGCAAGTAGAAGCAAAGGTGAGAAGGTTTTGGAGCTGCGAGTTACCCTGGATGGTGTTGCTCGACATGATGAACTGAGATAGTCTTTCACCCTACTCATTCCATTCCATTCCGTGAGTACCGATGTGAAGTTCTTCAGCCGTTCTTCTTGGGCCAGTCTTTGCGTTGAAGTCGCCGACGATGATGTTGAAGAAGGTCTGATCTTCTCTGTAGAACTTCTACAATTCCATATAGAATGGTTCGTGTTCCTCCTCGTCGTAGCTCAATGTTGATGGCGACGAAGATTGTCAAAGCAAGAGTTGAACCACATCTTCTCAATATCCAACGTCCGATTCGGATCCCGGCTTTCGTACGATCCGATGTTCATAGTGTAGCCAAGTGCATGTTGACGAGGACACCCACACTGCCAACTGCTCTGCTGTCGCACGTTCCAGGGAACAATTCTTCTACATTATCGAAAACGGCGTGCAATGGGTGGTCCCACCTGCTTCGGTCATTCCGATGACGTTTCACTTAATCTTTCTGGCAGATCTTCGATGTAAGCTTCGGATGAAACGTTCCGCACGTTGAAAGCACGGATTGCGATCTTAGATCTTCTTCGTTTAGGCAACCTATCCAGGCCTTGGATTCTAGCAGCCTCTCCCGAGCGGTACTACTAAATGCTGCCGTATTGAGGGCTCCCTCAGGTTCAGAGGAATGAGGCCCATCCATATTACTGTTTGTGGCATGTTGGCCAAGTCTGTCGGGAAGCTAGATAGACCTCCAGGTAGTTAGCCACGCTATCCCGTAGCGGAACAACAAAACAGCTTTGTTTTTGGAGGCGGTCCCGAATCACCTCCCATGTACGTGCATTATCTATACATATAGACATCACTAACAAGCGTGAATCTAGCTCAAGAACAAGTTTATTTTCTTAGCGTGCCCCGACGCCAGTACGTAAGAAGAAGACACGTGGAGGTATACCGACCAAGTTGGTAAGTGTGTCATTTTGTTGGACGAAGGAAACGCGTGATTGTTTGTTAGGACCTCGTTATGCGACGTCTTCCGCGGAACATCTATACCACGGGAGCCAGCGGGCATGAGCCCATACGTATGTACACTGGTGTGCAAAACATAAATACGAAAGCAACTTTGCCTTATACCATCACTGCTAGGTAACCATTTAATGAAATTTGGAGCATACATAGGAGAGACCGTTGCAGTACATGATCACTAACAAAAACACGCAGTGGGAAGAACAGAAAATCAGGCCTTTTTTAACGACAGTGAGTAAAGCTATTAACACATTCACGACGACGCCCCTTTTCCACTTTTCGGTCGCGTGGGACGGACGCGATTTTGTGGGCGCCGCCGCCTAACCATATAACCGCAGATTTTGTTTTGTAAATTAACAAAAACATGAAAGTCACAAAATAATTTCTGCAATGTCTAATGCGTAAAGATTATCTGAACATATAACAGTATGATTTTGATCAGAACAATAAATAGTGGTTACGAAAAGAGAGCATTTAGTCACTTTTCTCGTGAAGCAATTTAAAAGCATTTTACACTCGAATACGAGGTTCGCCCACTTATCTGTCCATTCCTAGCGTCTAGCAAGCGATTACCAGCTGGCAGCCCATATGAGCTGCCATCGTCACAGGAGCGCATGTTGTTGGCAGCCCATATGGGCGGCCATCGGCGTGAATGTGTTAATGGGCGAAGCAATCTCAATGCATGAGTCGGAACATGGCTCTCAATAGGGTGTCTGAACACTACGGACTGCAGTTCGCTCTCATACTGGCAACAAGAGTGGTAATGATTTCTCGTGGAGTGTTTCATCCCTCAATGGCTGCATTGACAGTTGCTGAACATCTCTCAATATTGTGCTGTCCCGGAGCCTCATCAGAACTAAATATTGTATAACACAGAGAGGCACTAAAAGTTTATTACAAAGGGATTGCAAAAGTTCACAAAATTCAAAAAGTCCAAAAAACAAGGAAGAGTTTGAGCAGGAATTCCTTAAAAATCTTCCGCGACATTTCGGTGTATGGCACCTTCTTCAAGCCTGAAATTAATCTGTGATTTCCACACTACATTCGACTATTCTCGAGTCTGATTGGGCGTGTCCCGAAATGACGTGGCAGCCACCGCACTGATAGAGTGTGTGTGGATAGAAGACTCCGCCAGATATTCAGGCAAAAACGTGTGAAAGCAGCTTATCCGCGCAACTTCTATCAAGCTGAGGTGAACTGTCACGTCATTTCCGGTGCACGCCCAATCAGACTTCGAGATATCGACCGTATATTGATACCCACATGTTGTTTGCCACAAGCAACTATAAAGCTAACCTAATTGGCTGTGGCAAACACACGTGCGTATCAATATATGATTAGAGTGTAGGAAACCAACAAATTATACCAACTGTAATCTATTTCAGGCCTGAAGAAGGTTTTATACACCGAAATGTCGCGGAAGATTTCAGAGGAATTCTTTTTCAAACTGTTGCTTGCTTTGGAACTTTTGAATTTTTTTTGCAATTTTTGAATTTTGTGAACTTTTGGAATTCTTTTGGAATAAAATTTTAGTGCCTTTTTGTGTAATACAATTTGGTTGCTGGACAGTTACTGGCGCTGCATGTGTGCTGCAATAGCTCTCCCAGATGAATCCCACATCCGCTCGGTAGGATTTGAGTGGAAGAGGCCGGAAGGCTTAACCAATCGCCAAATGTCCTGTGTTCCGATCTCCATCCGGACTCATCGGTACGCTGGCACACAGTCCACCGTATGGATGAAATTGGGGTCGAGCGCACCTCTGCAGGAACGTACAGAAGACCACAGCACCACAATAACTTTGACAGGGAAAAGGAGCGTCACTGTGATGTGGAGATCATTAGTCTCAAATGGGAAGTGCACGCGATCCACCTGATTGCGAGTCCATCCCAATACTTCGGCATTTAATGAATGCTCTCGCCGATTCGCGGATTCCAAGGAACATCAGGTACTATTCATCGGGCGAACAGATCATCATTATGCGGTCGCCATGCCACTGTTCAAGCTGGGATTACGTGCCTTATAATCCTGAGGAATGTTTTAGCACCTGCTGCCTGCAACTGGCGTGGTTTCATTCTTGCCCGTTGCAAAACGATCACTTGCTTTTGCTGTTTATTGTGACCCACCACCTCCTCTTCGACAGCAGTAACTGTGATTCATATCGCTCTTCATGCAGCACTCAACGCGGTGCGCAAAGCCAAATTCTTGAACTACACCCGTGAACCATATTCCCTCTTCCAGTTTCCCGATGTAATGTTGTATGTGATGTTATGTTGCTGCTATGAAAAACACTATTACATCTACGGTAACTTGTCGCTGATGTACACTCCCTTTTCCTCTTCCATCAGCACCTCTGTATGCGTGGCCAGCGCAATCTGACTTCAGATCAGTGTCAACCCTACGTTGTTACTAGTAACAACGGGGGGGGGTCGTACCTGGTTGAGTTTGTAGGAGGGGGGTCGTATAGGTTGAGAGTTGGGAGGCGCGGGAGAAAAATTCGCCGTTTAAGTGCGTAAAAGCGGGTAAAAGTAAGTAAAAGTAAGAGTAAAATGGTGGAAATTTAGGGCGTTTAGGTGAATTTTTACTGTTTCAAAGTAGCTATAACCCCCCCGCGCTCGACGGCATTTTTGTAGGAAAAAGTGGGTGGAGTTTGGTGAGTTGGGTGGTATCAGAATTCAGTACTATAGAGAGGATGATGGTGATCGAGGTGTCAAAAAGGGGGTCGTATCAAATCCACCTTGGGGGAGGGGGGTCGTAAAAATTTTTCAGAAAGTAACAACGACAGGACCGACCCTGCTTCAGATTGAAGCATCATGATGTATGAGGCCACAATTTCTTGCGCATAACTGGATGACCTTTGGCATTATACTCCCACAATTGTACTCATTTCCATTGATTTGTTAAAAAGTTTGCTATTCTATCCACCGTCATTAATTTTTGCACATCAATATAGCTCTAATAGTTTTTGCGTGACGGCGCAGTAAAGAAGTCCTGATTTACGCTAAGAAACATCTGCTTTGAATATCATTCTGAAACATTTCAGCAGGAAGCTGGAGCGGCAGTTAAATTAAGGATGAAGAAATCGGTAAAGAATTTTCCTTTTTTATTTGAACAGCGTGGTGAAACCGTGTGAAACACGTGGAATCTTCCTGTAGGCGTCGATATCGAACTTCTGAGTTGCGTGTTAGGCAAGATCTGTAACACATTAGTGCAACAATCGTATTGGAATACCAGCCGACTGAAATGAAAACAAAGATGCAAAGCAAACCGCCGATGAACCTTTTAACAGATGACTGTCGAGTGGAATTTTGTTGAGGGTATACCGATTTCCTGCTTTTAGAGTTTCAACTGAATTGGATTTCGAGTGAGAACATTACCAAATATCAGCCATAATCTACTTCCCGGCCTGGTGCTAACTTAGTTGGGGGGGGGGCCACGCGGCGGCGCGGCAGTTTGCTCACCCGGGCTCTCTCGAGCGAGACAGTGTAAACGCGAACATTCCAGCTTTTCACGCATGTCAAGTGGCTGCCCCCACCCCACACCCCCTAGACTGCCTACACTCCCCCTGGCCCACGGATTTTCGAACATGCCAGGCGAGCAGACTGCCGCGCCGCCGTGTGCCCCCCCCCAACTAAGTTAGCACCCCCGGCCTTTCCAATACTCCTCTCTCTCTTCGATGATACAAGAGTCTAACATCAGTACCAACCGACGGGCGGGGTGGTTCACTAGGACAGAAAGCGAATTTTCCGCGCCGCGCGAAACGTTCGCCGCTGCGGGAACCTTGGATCCACTGTTTTTTCGCTGTGGGAACCTCGGGTTCGGTGATGGCCAGAGGTGGACCTGAGGTTCCCCCAAAGAAAATGTTTCGCGCTGCGGAGCGCGAAAAACTCCCTTTCTGTTCTAGTGAACCACACCCACCAACGGGCTACCGCAGCCGTGGAGCCGTAACTCATGCGAGCCCACCGCGACCACGATTCGCATTGTGCTCGACGTCTGGGTTGGATTCCTGCCTTTCCTAGTGGTTGATTTGATAACAGCTACAATACATTTCACCCCAGACGGGACTAGAACCCGCACCTCTCGCTTTTCGGGCAATTTCTGGTCCCGCCTGGGGCGAAAAATTTGTTCACAACCCAGCATCCTTGTAAAATTTTCGCAAGGCGAACCGCGTCCAAAAACAGCAGTTAACAAACAAAAACAAGCTACAATACCTTTTATTGTTTTTTTTAAGCGCATGCGCTGTAGCTTGTCGCCAATGTGTTAGAGCAACAACCGCAGATCCATTCAACGTTCGCAACTAATGGAGTGAAAAGATGCGCGAACCCTTGTCGAGAACATATAAAGGGGCGCTGGAGCAAAAGCTCAACTTGGAAGATCGCTATGAGCAAGTTGGACAAGTTCCTTAGTGCGCTCCGCCATTTCGTGCCCTCCACCCACTTGCTATCCGTGGAATACGTGATTGCTGCGTGACCCTTGTGCGACTGCATGTAAGACCGCGTTGGAAGAAATGCTGCATTTTTTGATTGCTTTCAACTGCTCATGGCCAGATCGTTTGAGCATCGTATTTCTTTGCTCGTATTGGTGCATATGCCTTTTTTTGCATGTGCGATTGCATCCACAATTCTTACTGGCACGGAGCCAGAAATGAATGCCGACGGAGCAATCTAGTTCGGGCAACTCGTCCGACCACACCCCCCTTGTTTCAGAGAGAAAGAAGGTCTCTATTGAAAGCCCCATCGGCGTTTTTCTTTGATTTTACCTCATCAATTTGATCTGGCGTTACTATTAGGTCGGATCATAATTTTTGAGACCCTTTACATGTATTGTTGTGAAAAATCTTTTGATAAGTGCTTCCCAAGATGTCCTTCAACTCAGCACACAAGCTCGCCTATGACAAGGTAGCCGTCTCGTTTGCTTGTTGCTTTCTTTAGCTAGGATTCCAATTTCTTCAAAACCTATTTCTTAGCCTCCTTAATGACTGCCGATTAGGATCTTCCACGCGCCAAGCTATATAGAGGATTAACCAGAAGGTAGTCAGGGCACGCTCTATCTAACCGGTGCTCCAGTAGATACTCTACTCAGGGTTCTCTCCTTTTATTTGAAGTTGATCCACACTCTAACCACCTCCGGCAATGTGATCCTCAATCCAACGACATTGAAAAGAACTCCGAACAAACTGATGCTTACTTGCCAGAGCGCTTCTGATGCGACGGAGCGACAGTACTGAGATAAATCCATAGCGTTGTAAAGAATTAAAAGCTTGTACTTCAAGTACACTGAGTTCGAATCAGCTCTAAACCCGACCTGACATCATCATGGTCCCGCAGGCATTCCATAGTTCCCTCGAAAAACCATATAGCATGCTCACCCATGATGTAGACTGGGTGCAGTGTGCCAACAAAATCCACAAGCCGCAGTAGCTTAGCTTGAGAGATTCGGGAGTTCTGACAGCAACAGCCCAACTCCGTGTTAACTCCACTTCCTGGGTAGTTGGAAAAATGCGTGCGAGGCTTTGCGCTTGGAACCGATCTCAAATAATACCAGTGTCAGTGATGAAGATAATCGTCGACGCTCGATGAAGATGCCCCGAAACAGAAAGCAAAGTAAGACAAAATCTATTTTTTTTGAAGCCATTCGACACAATGCAAAAAAAATCATGCAAAATTGACCCTCGAGCGGTCAGTTCTTTCCGCCTAGTAGCACCAACCCTGTGCCATCGAACGACCATCCGCTCTCCTCTAGTTCGTTTTCTGGAGAGGAAATCTCACTTCAACACGATGACGTAAAAGCCAACATTCATTTTTTCGATCAGAACTTTATGAAACTCCATAAGACAATATTTAACGTCCCCGCGTTGGCGCTATGTGATAATATGGCGATGTATACTTGGATTACTTGGCGACCCGTTATCAGCTACGATTATTCTTGCGCGGGTCCCAACTTCTTTTCTACGATGTTCTATCTTGAGCAAATGTCGTCCAGTGGACTAATATCTTAATTGAATTGGAATCACAAATATTGTTTCTGTAAGCAAGAGTCTTGCCATCGCAGTGGAGGCCGACCACGAGTTCGTTTCCTGTCACGAGGTTCCCAGCGTAGGCTATGTATACTATGTTGATTAATAGATCAGAGGAATAAAATAAGCAATTGAATCGAAAAACATCCAAGATGTCTCAAAAATTATGTTTGACTTCTCGTACTTTACTTCGGCTAATAGGCATAGTGTTTCAGCGCAATCAGAGAGAGGATGATCTGCAGACCGGAAGCCAGTCCTTCAAACTGAAACGACTGCAGGCACAGGAATTTTTACGATGAGAGAGGCAGACAACGGGAAGGAAACATCAGAAAAAGCATAAGAAAAGAAAATCGAAGTAGTTAAAGGCAAACAGTAGCTACATAACGGCATTTTTATTTGTACAAATGAAATTCCGTGTTTCATCAAAATGAAGTAATTTGCCAATGTGCACCGATGTGAAGAGCTAACGATAGAACCAGTTTGGGGCTCAGGGTGAATAACGGTCGAGGATTTCCTCTACCTACTCTCTACCGTGCGAGAGTAGTGGACAAGAATTGACACATTTCGCGCGAAGTTAGCACAGGCTTCGGCTACGCCTCAATTGGCGGATGTTGAATGTCGCGGTGAGAGATCGTCGTCTGACACGGGGCAGAGAATCCCTCGACGTGCCGTTGAGATTCCCCAGTGCGATATTCACACCTGGTTTGGCTCCGAGCTGAAAGCCCCGGTCCTGTATGAGACACGAAGTTTCCTCAGCCTCTGGCCCGGACGCACGTGACCTCCGCCGAACGCCCAGCCCAGTGGTCAAGCCGTCACGTTCGAACATTTTCAGGGTTTTTGCGACCGCGTCCCTTTTCGCAAGGGGGTCACCGCCTTATCTAAGGGGGTCCACGCCACCTTATCTTCAAAGGGGTCTCAGCTTTGCGAACTATCTGTGGCCGCCCCTCTGAGGTAATGGAGAGTGCCGGAATGTGCTGACTAAATTTAAGTGAATTGATTTATTTCACTCAATTTTAACTATCAAAGACAGTGAACCAGAACCTTTTAAAGACAATGAACTTCATGACATCAGAACAAAACCTTTGATAATTGAATTCTCCACTGGCATTTGAATTTGAATTCTTTTTCAAAAATCATCTTGAATTTTTTTTCAAAAAATTCAATGATTTTTTGAAATAAAAAAATTCAATTCAAATGTTCACGTCAAGCAATTCATAATCATAACTGTTTGTGTCGTAAGTTCGTAAGTTCATTGTTTTCAAGGATGGACATGAACTTCCCATGAAAATAAGTGAACAAACATTTGAATCTGAATCTTCACTGAGATTTTGAAATTGAATTGTTTTCGAATAAAAGAATCTTGGAAATTTCTGAAAAAATTCAATATTTGTTTCATGTTTGCTCACCGCAACTTCAAAACCTTCATGCTTCCGAAAGAATTCACAAGATGCAGTTTCAAGGGAGTAACACCTCAAAGAGAGTTAAACGTTCTCCATCAATGCATCTCCTAAAGTGAGGCTCCCCAAAGGAGCAAAAATCACCAGGCACTCGGCCTAATTAAAGCTATTTTTGGTTATCCTCGTGCGAGATCAAAATTTTTTGTTCGCTCACAATCTCACGCCAATATAAGGATGAAAAGCGAAAATAGTGATAAGACCGAAATGGAGGGATATCAACAAGGTGAAACATGAAGAGCTGACGAAACTTCTGCCTCCAACAGCTGAAAACAGAGAAGGATTAAAAAGAGTAGGACTGACATGATTGCGTCAGAAAAGCCGCCAGCCAGAAGCACCTTGGAGCGCGCCAGGTATCACTCGCCGGTCTTCATACTCGTCCAGCGTCTTGGAAAACTGGAGCTGAGTGTTCGGGCGGACGAAAGAAAAACTTTTTAGGAGAGTGTAACTTCTTCTTGAGACGTATTTGTTTCACTCTTTATTTGAGGTTACGGTCGTTAAACTGTGCCTGAGGTGGCTTTACAAATAATTGCAAAGGATGACTAACTTCCAAAAGTATTTCTGTCGAATCGGAAACTTCCAAAATTCTGATGAAGGCGGCACCTCCACTTTGAAGAGTCATTAAACTCTTTCGTATGCGACAGGTCTTGGAAATCTTGTGAAAAGTTTTTAGAACTTCAAATATTTCTCATAACAAAGAGATTATAAAAAGTTATAGTGATTGTGTCCCCTTTTCAAACCATTTGCCCCGTTCGAACAGTTCCCGTGCAAGTAACCTGAGTTTTTATGATTTTCAAGCGACTATAATCCACTTCATTTGATTGCTGTGTTTCCTCTTTTCATGGGGTGAAAGAGTCAGGTTTTGCTCGTTTAATAAGCCCTAAACCATTTTTCGAAGTTCATTTTTCCGAGTGAAAATTTCCCCTACGTTCGAATTAAATATTCGGCGCGCTTTGGCCGACACATGTTCTTTGAAATCGCGTGAGTTTTTTTTTGTGGGCTTGTCACTCGTGCCATGAACTCCCACTGTCATTGTTGATTGCACTCGGTTTGCCTCTTTCCATGGTGTGAAAAGAGCAGCCCAATTTGGCTCTTTCCCCAACAAGCCCTGAAACACATCCCATGTTTCATAACTTCAACTTTTGTCGAGAAAATTCTCCACGTTCGAAGCGAAACTTTGGATCCCATAGTGCTTTTTTTGAGCCAGCACATGCGAGGTTTTGAGCTTTAAGCAATAATAACTTCCTTCAGGGAGCATTGTACTATGAAGCGTAAGACGTAGGACGAAGGCCACATTTTATTGAGACCGCGAGGTTTCTTTCTTTCGTTATGTGTTTGTCACGATTTTGTGGAAAACCCCCGTACGTACCGAAAAAGTAGGTTCTCGCGAAAGAAGTTCAATTTCAGCCACAAGAAAGTCAAACTTTCAATAGAGATCATTCCAACTGTTCCTCCTATTCCTCAAGGAAAACACCCGCGGTAAGTGTTGCCCAAAACTGTCTCTTGTGCATAATTAAATCGAATCTAATGCGGTTCTGCACAAACAATTCTTGCGCTCCGATACGCCACGCCCGCGCCTGTGGCTGACCAGTTCCTCGCATTGCGACCTTCCTTTTTTGCCGACCAAATGCGGACCCTTCGGTGTCGAAACATTCGAACAGACGGTTTTGAGCCGCTGGCCCACCCTGCCCCCCCGCTTGACCCCTGTTTTTTTTCGAAATTCTTCAGCGCCGATTAGGAAACGATGTGAGGTCAAACTCCGCCATATCGGGAGTTTTTTCAGAATTTCCTCAGCGAGCCCTTCCGCCTGGCTTCCGTTGGGAATTCTGAACACAAAAAATGATGAGAAGAATCTTTTGGAGCCCGCGATTGTACACTTTATGAAGCCATAACCTCTAAAGGCATCTTCGGAAAAGTTAATGGCATCGTAGACTAGGAGATTTGTTTTATTGGTGAGGATTTTGGTCCCAAGTACTACCCAGAAGTTCTCCTTCGTCGTGTTCTCGCTCCCTTAACGACCAAAGCTTCTGTCATGGACAATTTTTAGAAAGCTGAAGAAGGGACGGGGACAGGAGTTGAAGCGAATTACATCGATAGAACACGGGGACGGGCCACGCACTCGACATCCCATGCGACTCGCAGGTCATATGCACTCATCCCGGCTCCTACGACCCCATCCCCTCCACTGCACCTAATACGACCCACTTGGCCGAGGATTCCTCAACGCACGCTTAAACCTGCGTCAACTCTAGCCGTTTTGCCGGAGAGGCAGAGCAGAGCGTTTACGTTGAAGGTCAGCACCGATGTGACTCGCCTAAAGCGTAAATAAGCGTGAAAAACAAGGGTCCCACTTTGTAGCATTTGGCCCGCTTTTTTTAGTTGTCTTCTTCACGATGACATCCTTTTCCCTATGTACCTATCATTTCTATTGGCGACCAACTTTTCGCGCAATCTGCATTCAAGACGCCACTAACGTCCCAGGAGTTAACTAAGGGCAAATGTATAACAGCAAATCATCAGAATGTGAAAAGCATTTTCTCTATCCATCTGGTGATGAATCTGATCTGTAAGAACTATGGCGTGCATTGACACCTGGAATGATCTATGCAGGTGCCAATGGACGCCATCGTTCTTACGTACTTCTTTACACCGCCAATCGGCACGAAAGCGATGATATTGCGTGAGAATTTCGTAGTGATCAGTTGTCGGGCTATTTCAGTGTGTGTAGCGCTTCTTCTGTAGTGAAATTTTTAGCCTGTAGAAGTGAGACACCCCTACTGCGGATCTGCCGAGACAGGACGGGACTGTGCTCACGACCTTCTCCCCTTCAGACCGGTGTATGATTTTGCATCCAGAGAATCGGGGTTAGGAACGATGCGCCAGCGCTTCGGCGATTCAGACTTTGCGAATCGCGCGATTCGGTAGCGTCTGCGGTCGCGTCGCGGCCAGTGAATCACTCAATTGGCTGGTACCGCAACGCGACCGCGGACGCTAACGAATCCCGCGATTAAAGTCTGACATCGGCCTTCGACCGATGCATTAGCGACTCACACTTTGAGAAGTGACGAGATCTCTCTGTTCGCACGTCGACTATCGCCACTTTCCAGGGCTCACGATGGCACGAAAGCATGGGAAAGAGGCGATAGTCAATGTGCGCATAAGAGAAACTCTCGTCACTCTCTCACACTGTCGAGTCGCTAATGTATCGTTCGAAGCGCTGGTGCACCGCCACTACAGCTGATGCATTACTCGGACCGCTGGATCATCGCTCGTACCTCCGTGATTCGCTGAACTCACAAGTCTGGTACCGGTCTCATTGCCAGCATGGCTTCACGATGCGCAGCGGTTGCACCCGCTGGCGAGAATTCGAACAGGGGAGAATCGCAAGACACTGGTAGTCTTATAGCGCACAACGAACGGCTAAATTACTGGTGCGTTGAGCTAAT
Organism: Ostertagia ostertagi; assembly: GCA_036418205.1. NCBI lineage: Eukaryota > Metazoa > Nematoda > Chromadorea > Rhabditida > Trichostrongylidae > Ostertagia > Ostertagia ostertagi. Next base: position 21,825 of record MU911837.1, on the reverse strand, counting down.
TTCGTATTCTTCAATAGTCGAATTTCAAGAGAATTGAAGAAAAAGCACAACCACTGTCTAATTTGTCGTCTAGTTGCTGAAGCAAAAATCGAGTAGTACTAGAATTTTTATTAGGATTTCATAGTCGGTCTCGAAGAACGTAGCGTAATGCCAACCAAGCAGAGCCTAACACTGAGCCTAGAACAATTGCTGTGCCGATGGCGAGATATGGGGAGTGACCGTAAGCACCTGAAGTAAACAGAAATAATATTGTAATTAGCGGAATATTCAAAATATTGATAATTATTCACCTTGCCTAATCTGGTCGAAAATTATGAGACGTCGAGCTCCACATGACGCGCAGTATCGATCAAGAGGTCTGGAGAAAAAATGGAAAATCGTCAAGGACTCAATGACACACAAAGTGCAAGATAGTAGGAAAATGTTGGCAGTTCTCGAAGGAGAGATCATGCTATACCGTTAGCGGGATCTCTTTTCGAAAGGAAAGACAAACTAGAATATGTAAAAGGAACAAGATCGCAATGCGACCGCACGCATAGGGAACCTTGGAAACACTGAATAATCACTCGTGTGAGTTTATATGTACAAATGAGAGAATAATTATTACAGACGAGACCGGGATACTTTCTAATGCTGGCGTGACCGTGTCTGCATGGAGATCTTGAGTTCGGCACCCCACAGACGACAAAATTCGGTCCCTTAAAAAAAAATGAAACTAGAATTTGTGAAGGAATTTCTACCATGTCTCGAAGCGTGATACAGACCTATTGTACCCTCCGCCCTTATCTAAATGATAGCATATGTGCGATTGCGGAAATTGAGGTGGGCAGTTAATCGTGGCAAGCAGCGTATTCAAGAGAATTATCTTCTGAGAAGCACACGTTGGATGCCATTCTTCAGTCTTTACAATTCAAACCCACGTAGATTCGACAAACTGGCTTGCAATACGAGTGGCTCACGTTTTCACATATGCCACGACGCCTTTCAATCAATTTTCTGCAATTGCACAATTCTTGAGTCCCCTTGAAAGGCGAGTAACTAAAAAATGGATAAGGATCAAAAGCAAATTTGCCGAGTTGATCCATCCCGTTTGGATGCGATGCTCGCATTCTACCTTCCGTTTAGTACATGTCAGCCACGTCTGAGGCATTTGAATGCGATGTGGCCTAGTATCAATGACTTATGCGGGGGCCAGCGACATGTTCAACGTCAGTGTTTTTCCTCTCTCCATGCACTCAGTCTGGTATCCCCGAATTAACCGACCCCCGGAGGACTGGAAGCCTTGGTTGGCGATTCCGGGCGAGCACTCCGAAACCTTAGCACGTGATTCTGATCCGACGCGCTCTGCGAGTGGATGAGCGCGCCCAACTTGTCACTGCACACTATCACGCCCTGTAGGTAAATAATACTCATCACATAAAACTGCAATCCCCTTATTGTTGAGGCCTACCAACGTTGTTCGGGCGACATCCGACCGATCTATATAGGATGGCGCATTAGGTATTACGTGGTACACGGCGCACATGTGATGTCTGACTTAACCGGAGAAGTACCATGATTAAACAAACCTGGCTAGATCTAATGTGATCTACCGTCAGAACGAGAAGAGCGTCGAGTGCAGACGTACACCAACCACCAAGTTCAACTACGGCCTACAGAAAAAAAGAAAAGGCCACGTTTGTCGTCGCTTTTGTGCGTCGTGCTGGCCTCAATCGCGCTCTTCTCGTTTTCCGAACTCCGAGGCGTATATTAACGTTAGCACCGCTGAATAAGCGCTCCAGAAACCTATGATGTCAGTGAATAATGTACCATATCATCAAGAAATTCAAAGGCACTGTTAAATAGGAAAATTAAGGGCAGCCGTCACTTACGGCAGGTGCACCACCCCACTGATTGCACTCTCCTTTAAGTAAGGCCCCCCGATGTCATGAACTTGCGAATCCAGCGAAAGCGCCAAACTCTGACAATCGGTTAACGGGATCGCACATGAGAGCGCGCATCAGATAAATTGCATCGCCTCATGTCTTCATCGGCAAACGTCTGCTCATATGTTTGATGAAATGTGGTTATACAGATGGGATGACACCCCCTGCCAATATCATATCCGTGGGAGCGGGGTGGTGTTGCAATGTCCCGGACATCTCCGACGTATGTGAGAGGTTATCAGCCTAGCACTTGAAACTTGTTGTCCAGACATTTATTGAAAGGATCGCTGGCAATTCATGTGTATTCAATTAGTAAACATTCACCATGGAACACCTAGCAGAGAAAGATTAGTAACTGTAAAATGTGGAGGAGAGACCTGTGCTTTAAATATTGCCCCTATGACATCAATGCCCCAACCGCTACTCGTCAAAGAATCCATCAAACAGGCAACTGTTCCCATATAATTAAGGGTGCTCGCATGAGTAAGAGCAGCGTTTGTTGCAGGGCATGTGAGAGAATGGACTAAGGTAGAAATATTCATTTTCATAAATTGTTTTGTTGGATAACTGCTTAAGTCTGATGTATATCTTAACATCTGAGGTCTTTAGTTGGGTGCATGACTACGCAGGCCTCTAATCGGTAAGCGTGAAGAGTTGCATGATAGCTAAGAACCGGGTTACGAAACGCGTTTCTGGGACGCGAAGTTTACCGCACAACGTCAGCACTTTCCTGTTGATCAACTAGATCCAATATTAGAATTTTGTAAAAGCTTGTGTATACCTATTACAGCGAATTCCCGCAAGATGGATACCTCATCACGGCCTCAAGAAAGGAGCAAAAAATAATTGGGCTCAAACTGTTCGTTCGCATATGTGTGAAATTCTATTTCTAATCCACATATCTAAATTCTTATTTCTCATTGAGTAGACGGTCAAGCCTGAGGCAAGAGTAGCACGCATGGAAACCCCAAAGTTTTAGCCAATGGTTACGCTACGCCCTACCATTAACATCTTAAGCTTCTGCTTCCTTTCGCCGGACTTCTAACAATCCACCTTTTCCCCGCTCTCTAAGAATTTTGCCGGAAGCGCATTTTAGAGGACCCAGTAGGCAAACGCTGGCCACCTTTCAAGGGCTACGCTCCGCCCACTTGTGGGAGGGCTTCCAAACCCACCGTCTTGTACGCTAGGAACACATTAGACATTGCTTCCCCCCAATTTTGTCCGACCTCTGTGCGGCTTTATTCCAATGAACGAGTTAGGCATTTTTCATAAAGCACTGTTACTATAGACGGCGCTCGCCCTTCCAGCTGGATGTAGGTCTGACCCTTTCGATCTTCTCACCAATCGCAGACCTGCTACCGACTTCGTACCAGTCTCGAGGCTGTTGTTGTAAGGGATTTGATTCGGTCGTTCTCGATTTCACGCTCACGCTCTCTGTGGCGGGGCTCCGTCGTAAGCGGCTGTAAATTTTTTTAGTACTCCTCGGGAATGGTCCACCCAAGCCCACACCGTGACCCGGGTCTGCAGGCAGGCCGGCATGCCGGAGGCTAGGGAAATTTCGTCACACGACATGGGCCGAATGACAGTACGGACAACAGACGAGAGCATTTAATAGCAAGTATGGATATGTATGTAGTCAAAGCAACTGTCTGGGCCTCCTTCTTGGCATTCACACGGCAACTAGCGAAATTGACCTTGCTTGTACCCCTAACAAAATGAGATGAGGCTTTCAAGCGCTTCTCTTCCCCGAAGACGATCCCCCGTTCTTCCAGATTTTCACGCGGTGAGTACGCTAAAATGATAACGCGATGGAAGTGAAAGATGCTGGACGCTTTCCGCTTACGGTAAAGCCCTACTTATGGTTGCCGGAAAGAAGGGAAAGCCGTACGACTGCATTGGGGTCCGGAAATGGATAACATACCTAATTGTAAGGAAAGCTCAGCGTCGCCTGATCTCAAAGTGGTTTCAACTCAATGAACCGTCATCAACATGAGGCTTCCCGCTTGGCTCTCAATACGGTTTCTGCACGACTTATGGGGGCGGCCGGGGCGAGCGAGCGACGAGCTCGAAATAGTGCCCGGGAACTGTGTGGTGGATCGTCTTTCAAATTTACCCCACACCAAGTTTTCCGCGCGACTATCGACTCGGGCCGCGCTCGTCGCCGGCCGCGCCCCAATGTGGCAGAAAGTATGCAGGGCTTCCCGCTTCGTTTTTTTTCAGTAGCTGGTTATGAGGTTGGAGACTTGAAATGCTTACATCCACTCCATGTGTGGAGGTCCAACTAGGTGCCAGTCCATGGCCGTATGCTCTGCTCCCGAAGGAGTTAACAGCAAACAGTCCAGGCAGGGTTTCAAAACCATTGTGGTTTCCGAAGTGGTGGAAACATGCCTCAGATTTGATTGAGTCGGAAATGTCACCACAAACTTCAAACCTTACCTCTGAACTAGGCGTGGGAACGCCAGCTTCGCGGAAATCCCTCAAGCGAAGTTAGTGGCGGACTCCACGACCAATCCAGCTGGGTGGGGCACCCTCCATCAGAGCAGCTGTGCAGGCGTTGCTCGACTAGCCGGTCGCTGCGGGACCGCGCGCTGTACTGGAGTTCGATTCTCCATAAGATCCGCACCCCCTTGAAGCGCTTTCATTTCGATTGGATCGGCAAATAGTTAAGTTTTTGCCAAGCATGCATGCTATGCCGCAAGCAGTTGCAACTCGACGCGCGCAATGTACAACGGCAGGTTCGACAACCCTGCCGTCCAATCACCACGTCTTCCCATCGCCTAAACCGGCCAGGGAAGGAGTCCCTGTCTATGCCCCTGCCACGTATTTTTTTCTAACACTTTTTCTTTCTCCATTGACCCACTTCTCACCTGCAATGCCATTACAGGTGTCTTAACCGCGAATTCGTTTCTGGATTGTTGGCCTTAAGGACAAAAATTCCTTTAATTTTCTCTGTGTCTTCCAACCCCTGGGATTCGCCCTTTGAAGGGCCCTACATTATAACACGTTGACGACAGCCCCTTGGGCGTGTACCCCGGCTTGTTTTTGTTTATTTTTTTCACAACCGTCATAACTTCTTCAGTAATTCCACTACTGATAATTGATGCACAGTTTTCCGGATAAGATCATGCATGCACACATTTTGAAATATGAAAAATGCCAAATAAATCGAAAAAGGCTGGCCAGAATCGGGCGGAATTCTGACGCGCATGCGCGTCATGCTGTCGTCAACGTGTTAATGTATGTATGTAGGTAGAAGTGAACATGCACTGAAAATGAAGAAACTATACAGTTCAATCAAATAAATTTAAAGGAAACTTAAAATCGCCTAGCTTCGGGGAAGCATAGCACATGGCCCATTGGTTTGAGGTGGCGGCCGCCGCACTTGGTAGAAATTGCGCGGATAAGCTGCTTCCAGCATAATTTGACCGATATCCAGCAGAGATGTTAGAAACTGCTTATCCACACGACTTCTATAAAGTGCGACGACGGCCAAGTCAAATCACCGACACGTCTAATCTAACTTCAAGATATGGACTGTATTAAACCCACGCGCATTTGCATAAATGAAAAGAATTAAAGAAGCTAATGTGGGTCAAACATACTGTGATACTAAAAACAAAAAATTTACTTCATCGTGTAGACAGCAATTCAGCTCGTGAAGAAGTTTATCTTTGAAAAACCTTTCATCATTCTAGTCTCAAACAGATAAGCCTCATGAGATTCACGTATTTCGATAGTAAAATGACTTCTTTTTACGAATTCCGGAGAAACACTTCAATAATACTTTATTCCACATTCTCACATTAAAGCACTATATCTAGATTTCACCTATAACAATGATACAAACTTCTTCTTCAGTATAACAAAATCAACCGTTATTGACGACTCTTCGAATATATATTGTACAATTACACTTATTGTTGCACCTGTTTTAGAGAACAAGGGCCATAATAGGCCGAGAAATCGACAGAATCAATGGATGATAGTATAATGAAAAGCTCTCTCAATATGGATTAAGATTCTCTATGAGATTATATAAAAATCAAAGCACGAGAGAAATATCTCTCGCACTGGTCACCGAAGATTTCCCGGAGCGACACGCGACAGCAGTCAAACGAATGATTGGTTTTCGCGTGTCGCAGATAGAAGAAGAAGAAAATCAAAATGCGAAAGTAGTGTGAGCATCGGACCCGTTGAGACACTGTTGTGGTTCATAGATCTCGTTCCCTCAGTGATTCAGAATCGACGTAGTAGAATGCCTCGACCAGAGATTGCGTCTCCCATCGACGATGCAAGGGAGCGCAATCCACCCGCCATCGACGCCGTGCCGAAACGTTGCGGTGACGACAGAGGTGAGGTGATCTGGAAAATTTGAAAGAGGAAATTCGAGACAGATGAAAAAAACTTAAAAAGGTGCGAAACTAATATTTGAAAAACTTTGATTTTTCAGGTCATGGTAAGCACCAAGCCTATAAGGGAAAAGCCGCGAAAAAATAGAATTATGCACCGCGCAATCCCTCCTCCTATCGGCGGTGTCAGACTTTGCGAATCCGGGCTTGCTAGTGAATCACGAGACGAGCTGTGCGCCTAGCTACTCGATCGATGAGGAAGCAGTGTGAGCGATGGGCCAGCATTTTGGGCAATGGCAGCTTCGAGCGATGCGTAAGCGTTTTGAACGCTGCACCCACGATTTAAACGATGTGTAAGCGATTCGAGAGAGTGGGAAAGTAGCGAGAGGGTGTAAATGAGAGGAAGACTCTCACCATTTTCTCACACTCTTGAATCGCTGGTTTATTTTCGATCGCCTATGCTCTGACACTGACTTAAGGCTTATGATTACATTAGGTCAATCCGTGACCCACAGAACCAAGTTCGCTCACCAGCTTTGCACTGCTATGTAAATCCATAGACAATTTTTAATCTCGGAAAGATCTTTGAGAAGATTTTGTAATTTCCTTCGTTAATGCACCCATCCGAGGCTAAAGATGTCTGTGGAAAAGTTCTGATCAGTAGTCCAATGTTCCGTGTTAGCGCGCAGAATTGCCGTAAGTGGAAATGGAAAAACCTGGATTGTCGTCCATTCACCAAGGAAGGCTCGTGTATTGTGTCGCTGTGATCCTCTTTGAACTCACCCCCTCCCGCCCATTTACACCGTAACTCCCACAGTATTTTGGTTGGTTGGGGAGGGAATGACGTTGATGGTTTTTTGGATATCAACCTCTTCAGTGGAAATCGGAAATGGTAGAACTTGTAGACATTTTTAACTCTTTCTTTGCGAGCAACTAAACCTACTGCAAAGCAATACTCAGCTCTAGAGAGATACACCGGCTGTTTCTTGACGGGTCTGAGGATCATAACCATAGGTTGCTGCACCCGTTAGTTGTCGACCATCGATAGTCTCCTTAGTCAGAGTTTACATTGCGAAATCAAAAAAAAGTTGCCAATGGTACATCTGCAAACATAGAAGCATGCGGCCACATAGCGGTCAATCCTTAGTTATCGAAACCGAGTCACGACACAACCGCATGCCTCCAAGAGCTATTCCTGACAGCCCATGGCTGGTCCCAGACTAACCTTTGATGATCTTGACCGAGAATCACGCTAAAGTCAGTCCACTCTTCCTTCGGCTTTGCACTTTTTAGCTGCCTAAAAATGATCTTCCTATATTGAAATAATTCAAATGCAATACACGTAAGCAGGTTCATCGGCAGAAAAAAAACTTTAATGACCATAATTAAAATCGTTGTAATTCATATAAAGCGATTCTACGTTGTGGAATGCATAAAAATTGGATAATAGGCGCAATGGGCGCAGTTCGAACTAATTAAAACTGTCATCACGCCCCAGCGCTAGCGCTAGCTTAAGCACGGCTCCTCTTCATAAAATCGTAAACTATTAATAGGTATGTGAATTCATATTTGAACCCATTTGCTTGCAACAAAGTACTAAAAACCGCAGTGAAGCCTGACAATACTTATTTTTCATTGAGCAAGTTTTTCAAAGTGGAAACAAGTACTCCAATTGTACTTAATAACGAAGCCAAAAGCTGTTAAAATAGCACCGTGTTCCCAATGTTAGCGACGTTCATGCGTATGACATACCAGAAGTGATGTTATAAATGGAAAAGAAATTCTAGTAATGTGAAACCTTTGATTTTTCGATGATTTCAAGATTAAGCAACTAATAAAAATATTCTTATTAACAAGGATTTCTATATTCCTACCGATGATTGTTCTGGGAAGAATGAGCTAGGCGGTAAGCCTTTTCGATGTAGAAACATGGCGTAATCGTGTTCTACCTAAATGACCACGAATGACTTCCTGAATACAGTGCCCACATGATCCCTTCGATGAAATGAATGCGCTAGTTACAGCTATCTGGAATTCCGTAAGTATCAAGCGGGAACCAGGATCAGGCAAGAAAGAGTAACAATGGCCTACTGAAATATTAGCAATTTCACACAACTAGAACCACGATGTTCATGCTCTTCCATGGGGGTCTCAGCAAAAATCAATTTAAAGGCACATTCCGTGATAATTTCGTTGAAAACTGCCTTCTGTGAGCGAGGTAGTGGAGTTCGCAACAAGAGGTTCTGCTAGATTCGCAACTCGCAACGCGTCACAAACACGTTCCGTCGCTTTTCGCTCGATCTCTACGCTCCGTCGTTTCCAAGACTAATCTCTAATCTAATCTCTCAGCTTATTGCCAGATGGCTTTAGATTGCCTACTGGGAAGTGGTCGTATGGCTCGATCAAATCGGCATTTCAGCGCACAGACTGTAACTGCCACATCTTGCTGTGGGGTGTTGTGACATCTAATCTTTTTGCTCCACTGCGTCTCCTTCACAAGGCCAGACACCAGAAACTAAGGCCCAAACTTCCGCTCAGGTTAAGTGGCTCACACCCTCCCCACCCTGAATTGCCCCCATGCCCACTGGCTCACGCACTCTTACTTACTACCAGGTTCTCGCTACACCAAAACGATTAGATATCATATAACCCCTGCTGTGGCCGGACATCTCGTCCGTACCATTAACACTGACTTAGCAAATGATCGATCTGAGGGTCTCGGTGAGCTATTTCGTTTATCTAATTCTTTACCACGGAAAACTAGCCCTGCTACGTTCACTGCATTCGTCAATTTCTTTTCCTTGTCCTCTACGCTCATACCTAACTTCGAGCAACTATGACCCTACTGGTGATCACGGAAGTGCTTTAAGCTTTTAAGTTATCCGCCTTGTATTCAATTATCGATATTTCCCATAACGACTAATGCAGAGACTCACAGGAGGCATGTCGCTCGGCAAAGAAGGCAGGGTCAGCTCAGGACGTGTCGCGGCACATACTTTAGTGATTTCGCAGAAGTTAAATAGAGTGATGTTAAGTCGATATCACACATACGCGCTGCGACTCGTTCGCCTAATGTCATCTTACGCGCGACGCGCCTATTCTCGGTTACTCACTCAGCAGCTGCGTGGGGGCCCCTCAAAAGGGCCAGCGCGCGACGAGTAGAGACGCAGCGCGCGCAAAGGACGAGTCACAGCGCACATTGCTAGGTTAGGCGTCAGCGTTAAACAGTGCTGCCATACCACGCTCCCATATCGTACAGCACGCGCTGCGACTCGCTTCCTTCGCCGCGTCTGCGTTTCGCCGCCGTTTGCATCTCTTCCTCGCGCGCGATGGGCTCCTTGGGGGACACCCAGCGCGTGCCTGGGCGCGTCCCTCAAGGCGCCGACAGATGATAAAACAGAGAAACCAAACGAGTGGTGCAATCAGGTGGTCCAAAATCACAAACTCATTCAGTTTCTTTAGCACAAAACATAGATAGCATCACCTTTTTAGTATTGCTCTGTATGGGGTCAGTCAGCTTCGACAGACACACGCGGTACTCAACATAACTATTAAATGGCCTCCATAGCATTCCTCAGTTTTTTGGATTTACTCGAGTACTGTGACATGTCAAAGAGACCACTGAAGTACTCAATACAAAGGAAAGAACACACCGTAAAACACTCCAAGTTCACGCCATGCATAACTTATCTTCACGACACAAGCAATCCGAGGAGGAAAGTCCAAAAAATTTAGCGGCCATAAAAACCTAGAACTAATTTTATTGAATTTTTTACTATCTTCATGTTTCCTAATGGGACTTTTCGGATAGAAAACCGTATTTTCTGGTCAACATAATCACGACGTTAATAAAAAAAAGTATAAATTGAATAATTTAATAATGGACAGTACAGAGTAAATTGCAGAAGCTTTTTTACGTTCTTCGTGGAGGATAGTTGTTGATGATCGTGTTTTTTTACTTTTAAACCCTCTTCATTATTGCCACAAAATTCTTAGCCAGCCAAATAAAATTAGCTATAACTTGGATACGAAAAGGGAGAAGTTGAGTTATGTATCTCGTGACATTATCCATACAATCAGGCATAAAACAGTATGCCGAAGGAAAAAATATAAAATTGTTCCAAAATCTTACTACTTGCCGGCCAAAGCTTCAGCTTCTGCCAGTGCGGCATTGTTTTCGTACAAGTTGCCAACATTTCACCTATGGTTCTAGACAGAGCTGTTTAGTTCGGTGAGGTAAGGGGCACCCCTTTCAATGATTTAGCCAACTACCTTAACTCGCAAAACACCGAAAAAGAGCTTTGGAAAAGGAAATTGTTTACTGTTGAGGAAGCTGTTGGGGTATGTAGATCCGATATAGACAAGAATAAGCCGATGCTAAACAAAAACCAAAGAAACGCAAAAACCAAAATTTTGCGATCCCAGTCGAGTAGCTACCTTGGCTGGAACCAGCATGGCCACAATAAAGTCTGCTGCTAATGAAAAGGGCCAAAGGCTCCCGAAGAAATTTATATGACCTCAAGGAAAAGAAACGTGGTGTGTCGCTGTTGAAAGGGCAAGCCTCCCGCCACCGATAGGCTACGGGATGCTAAGTCACTACCCGTGGAAGTGTAGCCGTTTTAGCCCAGAGAAGCAGAGCAGCACGTTCATCTTGGATGGCGTCAGCACCGATTTGACGCCTTCAAGCGAATAATCAACGGGGAAAGCAACGTTCTATTCAGTTTCATGGCTCGTCCCTATTTTTCTTTCACAATGCACCCGCTCACTCTAGTGCATTCGTCTTCAAAGCACGTGCATTGCCTATTCTTCAAAAGCGACGTGCATTGCTATCCCGAGTGTTCAAGATGAAAACGTTTCCCTGGATCGTTCATGGCAAAAAAGCGTACTGACACATTCCGCGCGGATCTTCTTGATTATTGCCGCTCTTCCATTGTTGACGAACTATCTCACGTACGGGATGTCAAATTTACGATTCAATACAAATGATATACTGCAAAAGATATGGTAGACACGTTACTCCATCAGATTAGAACCTTGTCTATCCACTTCCGTTAGCGTAACCCTTCATTCAACTCTCTCCTCCTTCCCTGCCCGCTCACCCCCCCCCCCCTGCTGTTCGGTGGTATTTAAGATTAGAAATGCAACATGATTGCCCTCACACCAGTGTGCTATTGTTGTTGTCGATGGCACATTCACTTTGATGACATTGCCTTCTGTTGTTTGCTGAAAATGATGGGGAAAGTAATTGCTATGGAATGTCCTGGTGTATTGCTACATTGTTTTGAAAATTCCCTTTTTCCTTCCTTAGCAGAAGGATGGTAGCTACAAGAGTCCGTAAGGCCCAGAACGTTATTCTGAAAGAAAAGCAGGGATAACGCGGTCAAGCCATTCCAGGCCCAAACATTCAAACACTTTAGGCTTCACATCGAACGCGCGAACTGAAAGAATATTGGGATAGAAGCACCAACAAACATTGTCATCTCTCTATTTTCCCTTATTTCCAGCACAATTTAAAGTAGACAACAACGGAACAGCGTAAGCGTATTGGTTTTGATCTCTGTGCGTGCGTAACAGCGGCTAGATTTCATTAGGAACACGCTCATGACGCGAGTTTTAGCAATCAAGTCTGAAGTTGACCATAAGCAGCAGAGTTCAAGGGGATTTAGCGATCTCAAGTCAGTGAAATCAAAGTCATCGCCGAAAACGCTCAAGGTGGGGGAGGCATGCAGCTAAGCCTTCCTATGCGGAAACTTTCAAGAATGAGCCATGAATGCTCCCTTGTATTGACTACATACCTACACAGTGAAACACCTAGTGAATCAGGAATCTTAAACACTGTCTTTTTTTGCGAAATTCTTAAGGAGTTCTGACAATCGGAAAAATCTCTTCCCATATGAGTTTTGTCACGATTGGATAGTAAGTTAGAGGTTAAAGGGTTCTATTAAATTGCTTCCAAAAAGTAAGCAAAATGACGCTTGGAAAAGGAAGAAACTTATGTCAGGCTATCTGCGGTTTTACAATAGTAACAACTGGGAGATATTTAGCGCGATAACGAAAGAAATCCTTAGTCAACGAAAAATCGATACGAGAAGGTAATCGAGACTGGTTAAGAAGTATTATAGAATATGGCTAAAGAATCGTTTCTGGTTTAAAAAAAAACATCAAAATTTGCAAACGACACGCACATGCAATATGGAGGGAGACCACCGCGTTAATTTAGTGTACGTACTGGGAAAAGGAGATTTTATGAACGGAATAGCTTTGGGATGAGATTAGGACTTCTAACAAAGAGTGGTGTTGTCGTCTTCAAAATATTAGTTGAAGCCCAAAGTCACCTGGGAATCAACTAATCGCCTACTAACTCTCCAAGATGTAAACTTTTAACGCAGTGTTCCCCCTCCAAGGTCCACG
>MU911836.1:0-14052 GCA_036418205.1 Ostertagia ostertagi | reverse complement strand
CATTAATACGTCCATGATATCCGGCGACCGCAAAGCGCATCCGAATGTTCGGTCGAAACCTGTCCCATTCAATTTTGATCAGCATCTGAAAAGAAATGAGGAAATGTTTTGACAAGCCTCAGACACAATGCTTCTACAAGGCGAAGCAAACAACAGATTTTCTCGCAATAGGGACTGCAAAAAAAAGAACATGTCTAATTCAAGTGACAATGGCAGGAAAATGGCAGGAAAAAGCAACAAAGTCACCTCAACTACTTGCAAAAATTACGGCTAATCAGCAATGCAGAAAATAACTACATATTTGCAGAATGGTAGATATCAAACATTCAAATTAAACGTACACAGAATCGTAATACCGCCTCTATCTAATTCATATCGTCAATTGATTGACTGGATATCGCCCTACGACGTTTCGAGCAACAAAGTGGCCGACAGCCCGTGCGGTGCGCGGTTTCGCTTGCGTCGCTGCGGTGGTGGGCGGGACATGACACTAATGGTGGAGTCTGCCACAATCCTTGGCGCCTAGCGCCTTAGCGACGCATTTCGATGCGGGAACGTGGCGAGTCGCCTGCAGTTGCGTCCCATGCACTTCTAGCCACTTTAAGGGCTTATTAGGTGGGTCTGAGCCCGAACTTTGCCTTTAAGTCCTTTCTAGTTCCATCTTTGACGATTTGTTTCTTATTTCTCAACACGTCGAAGAAGCTGATGTTAAATGTCCTGTTATCACCCTTGAGTGTGGTTCACTAGGACAGAAATGGAATTTATCGTTTTTCTCAATATTTTTCACTGCAGGAACTTCAGGTCCACCTATGGTCATTAGTGGGCCCGAGGTTCCCGCAGCGAGAAATGCATTGTGCTGCAAAACGCGCAACTCGCTTTCTGCCGCAGTGAACCACACTTCGTCCATTGTCCAATTAACAATGTATTGTAGTACTTCTTATAGTTGTGACGGGGGTGGATAAAAAAGTGTAGATGCCGAACTTCCCAATAATGCTTTTCTACTGACAGACATGGATTCCTTGATTTAGGGTACTATGGTTGCTGATAAAATGATGTTGCCCGATGTAAAAGTAGAGTACTGATCCTATATTAGCCTTTCCAGTTGTTTTTGACATTTGGTGAAATGCCTGTGGTGTGGTCCACTAGGACAGAGGGCGAACGTTGTTTTATGTTTCGCAGCCTGAATCATTTTTCGCTTCAGGTACCTCGGGTCCACTGATGATAAGCGGTGGAATCGCGACATATGTTTTAGGCTGCGAAACGTGAAGAAGTCACTATCTTGTCCGAATTAACTACACGCAAATCCTCGTCTATGCTACTGGTACATGTCTTACAATGTCGTTGCCTCTGCGCAGAAATTTCTGTTTAGGACCTGTTGCTACATCGTAATCGCTCTGATAAGGGAGTCGAGTATTGCCATTCGAAGATAGCGCGAAAACTGCGTAAGTTTCACACTGCACTTTTAATGCTGCTACATTACAATGTACTCTGTGTGATCATCAGTGATTATTAAGGAGCCATCGTTTTGTACTCCTACTGACTAGTAAAGGGCGCCATTCGTTACGGGTCCCACTGCCTCCTGCTACAGTGAACCCTTCAATGTGGAGCGGGGAATCCGTGAGCCAGGGGCAGTGTCGCCAGTCTAGGGGGGTGGGGGGTGAGGGCAGACACTTGACATGCGTGAGAAGCTGGAATGTTCGAATTCAACCGGGATCCCCGCGGGTTAAGGCAGTGGGTCCCGCAACGAATGGCGCCCTATACTAGTCAGTAGGAGTACAAAATGATTAACCTGTATTATGGAGATGGTGTTTGTAGCTGGCAGTTTGTTTATGTGTTCAGATAACAGCTATTATTTTAGGTTTTTTGTAGTGGTTCAGGATTTATGAAGCTGAACTTTATCTTATGTGCCAAGGTGAGTCTGGATATGAGCAGATCTGTTTGTGCTTTTCTTTCTGGCTGTGCTAAGTCTGATTGGAAAATAAGAATTTCTACTTAGAGGGCGCGATCTGTGTTTTTTTCATGGTAGGCAACGATTTCCAATGATGGCGCAACATCCTCAAACTTGGATATCGTCTTTCCGGCTGCCAATGTAATGGTCGACATTGCGAAATCCCAAGATGCTGAAGTGGGCGGCGGAACCACATCAGGTTTACTTTGCAGACAGAATAATTGGTAATTTCAAATAAGATATAAGGAGCATACGTTGCAGTTATTGAGGTACCCGGACGGAGTTCCTCAGTTGCTTATTCGTTAAGAGAAATGTTGGTCAAATGCGCCATGACCTCACTTAGCAGCAAACTTGTAAGTTCACCTTTATTTCACTTTCTTGTTTGTGTGTGGAATTTTTTGTATACTTGTAAATGTTCACAAACTCCTGCTCTTACATTTTTGATTCACCAGCATCCATCAGGATACTTCTTTTATACCCTATTGTTACAGGTGAGTCAAGAGCGTGAGTTCTTCGCTGAAATGCAGGGGGTTGGCTTGTAGCGCAGTGATACTCTCGGCGAGCTTATCTAAATATGCTGAATCAACGCGTTAGCCGGTGGCGAATTTAATGTGAGTTCTACGCAGATTTGAAACTGCGTGACGGCCACTTGACGGTAGTGTCTTTTGGTTGGCGCTACTCAACATTTGATTCAAAAGGTTTTTGGTCGGCGTTCTAGACGGCTTCTTTCTTCCCGCCTAATAACCACCATACTGAAACCGTGAAATTTTTGCCTTCGGTCTAAAATTTTACAGAAAATGCCATGCAGGTTGTTTTGTTGCGCTTTTTTCGCCCTGTGTTTGCGTATAGTGTGGATCGCTAGGACCGAACACGACTTCTTTTCCGCTTTTTGCAGCGCGAAACTTTCGCTGTGGGTACCCCAGGTCACTAATGACCAAGGTTGGACCTCGGGTTCCCGGGGTGTGGTTCACTAGGACTGAAGCGACTTTTTCGCGTTTCACAGTGTGAAATATTACAGGAGTGTCGCGGAAAGTGCATCAACTACTTCGCTGTGAAATAGTGCTCCATTGCTGTCAGATGCGGGCAGTGATCGGTATTTTGCTCGTTTCTTGTGTATTGTTGGCTTATTGGAAATGCGCAAACAATAAACAATGTTGAAGATGTTGTTTTTCAAGTAACTCAGAAGCACAAAATCACATAAAATGTAAGAGCGTTCAGGGGGGTGTGCGAGTGGCGTTTAGGAGTTTGGAGAGAACGGATAATTCCTATTTGGAAGATTGGGAATGGCACATTTACTATGTGCCATTCTCTTTCGGCAAAGAAAACGTGTGTCTGTATCGGTAAAAATAGATCATGAAACCGGGGTAGCAATTCGATGGGGAAGTCAGTTCAAGTTGATGTCTGTGCCTGATTGTGACGCGACCTTTTACGATTTATCATTTTCCACGCATTTACCACTCCATCCTTGTAGCTAACGAAACTGATCTCAGGCCTAGGCTCCTCCATGATTTAGGGGATTGGGAGATTCCGTAGCATATATATTTTCTATTTGTATCGTATGAATAGTTAAACAGGAAGAATAAGAATTTGTATTGATAGAAATAGTGGTGGAAAGTGCAAAGTTAGATACGTATACCCCCCCCGCGCAGCTATCTGCTGAAGTGGTAGCCGCTGGGAGGAGGCCGTTGTCATATCACGTATGTCCATTCACTAGACAGTCAACCGGCGACATCTTTACATTTATTCCTGAAAGTCTCGTCGAAGCCATAAATGGAATGAGTAATGTAAGGCTTCCACTTCCATGACAGATTTCAAACACACACAAGCACATATCATTCAGAGCGGTGTTTCTATCAGTGGAGAAGATATCAGGGCATTTATAAATGGTGCGCGAAGAAACTACTATGGAACGTCTCTGTGGCCTTTGCACCAGACGGAGGAGGTTAGAAAAGGCAATTTTCGGCGGTTTCTTAACGAAGACGTAAACTTCAGGAGGGGTTGGAGGAGGGTGTACCCGCAGCGAACGCAGGGCAACAAGATGACAGTGCAGAGCCAGGTCGCAGGGGAGTCGCAGAAGTGGAAGTAGAGGTCGAGGACGTAGAAATGGTTGAGGAAGTGGATACTAGTGAAGATGAGGCACCTTCTGAAACAGAAGAGGTTAGGTGAAATATGCTGCTATAGAAACGTTGGAGAAACTCTGTTTTTAGGGGTCCGTTTATGAACCTGAATCAGTGAATCGGAATTCAGCTGTGATGGCGACGTAGGTGACACGGATCCAGCAGTTCTTCAGAAATACTACATGGTGAAAGGAGAATTGCTGATGAAGCTGTTCCGCTTTTGTCCCGAATGTGGGACTCGGCTCAGGAAGGCGCAGTTGAAACCAGTGGGAACAGCCGCAGTCGTGCGCTTCGTGTGCCAGAAATGTACTGTCAGGCCACCAGGGAAGAAGTGGGAAAGTCAAGAGAAGGCGGTGGATCACCCAAAGGAGCGAATGTATAAGGGTAACCTGGTGGCCGCAGTCGCAGCTATAATCACAGGGCTGCGATATGTGGTGAGTCGAAGAAGCTCTAATAGCAATCTCATCCTAGTCTTCTTTCCCACTTTCAGCAACTGGCACGGTGGGCTAACCAGATGGACCTGGCTTTGTTCTCGAAGACGTTCTTCTGGAACGTCTTCGGCTGGACAAAGCCAGCCATACAATCGGTTTATGGAAAGCCATCAGAGGTTTGTATTAGAGAAGATGAAGGAAGGCTATGAGGTACGGTGTATAATCGTAATGCCAATAAAATGAAACTTATTTATCCGAAATCAGGAAGGAGAAGGGCTGCAGCTCGCCGCCGACGGCGCCTTTGATAGCCGGGGTTACTCGGCCCTGATCGGAAAGGTGGTGTTATCGGACCTCCGATCTAATTTAGTCCTCCATACGGAAGTCCTCCATCGCTCTGAAACAGGTGAGGTGACAATGATTGACAACTTTTACATCCGCAACGAGCCATATTCTAGAGAACAAGAGCAACCGTATGGAGGTGGAGGGCGTCAGGCGCCTTATGCGGTGGGTGGTCAGCTGCGGATTGCGAGTCAGTTCATTGACAACTGACCGTAATCGGGCTGTGGGGAAGGCGCTAAGAGAGATGGAGTCGGAAATAGGTGCCATTCGTCATCTCTATGACGGATGGCACCTCGCGAAGTGGCTGGGGAATCGGCTGCTGGAGGTAGGAAATAAGTTCGGGTAACAATCCTTCACTAAATGCATAATTTAGGTGGCAAAGAAGAAAGGATTGCGAGAAGGTGGGTTTATGGGTGGAGGACGTGAAAACGCAGCTGTGGAAAGCGATTAGCTACGAAATAGAGGATCGGGCCTTGACGAGGGCCGTGTTCAATACGTGCACAATGCACGTTATAAACGTGCATGAATGGCCCTTGGTCCGTGTCTTGTTACACTTACTTCCTTTCTTCTTTCGCAGTTCACGAGCAAATTCTAGGATGAAGACACGACGGGGCCCATAACGGATTGCGGCCATGAACCACTGGAGGATTCGCGTGACAAATATCTGGACCCGGCAAGCAGGGCTTACAGGGAGTTCCGAGAGGTGGTCTTCACTGGAGTCCTTCCAAAGAGACTTGGTCAAGGCAAGCCCATACGGAGGTACCTCCGTATGTGAGGCAAAAAATGCACTGGATAGACTCTATTGCCCTAAAGAGATATTCTATCCAGTGTCGACCTACCCGCTCCGCGCTATGATGGCTACAATGCACTGGAACACATTGCAGCTAGCGGAGTCAAGCGGGGAAAGAAAAGTACTGAGGACACGCGAGGTCCAGCGAAAGTACCTATCGAGGAGAACCAAGCAGGATCTAAGTCTCCAGCAAAACACTTGTGGAGGGACTCAGTGATGGCCGAAGTCCTCAAGGGACGACTTGTAGCCCTGCACAGTAGGAGCGGCCGCGACCCTTCTGAGTGGTTCGCCGAAGTCATGGCTACCCAAGAATACTATGAATGCGAGCTGTGATGTGGTAAGAAGTGTTAGCAGAGAACGCTTTATTACATTTAGAAAATCAAGAAACTACTGCAGGGCGCTATCGCGCCATTCCTCATCGTCACACTCCAGACTGCCGTCCCGTCCATCTGCCCCCTGCAAATTCTTTGTAAGGAATTAGCATGGTTATGCATATAATATTGCCTCACCCTGAACCCTACGTAGTCTCCAGTGGTGGAGGGGATGCCTTCATAATGGCTCCCCTTACGCAGGCCGGGATTTCGTACCTCTTGCCCATCCCGAGTAGCCATAACACCAGAAGACAAATGAGCGGTACGCACAGTACCGCAGCCTCCTGGAAGCGCACAAAATGGATTTCGCACATCACTAATGAGGAGAAACACTTGCTTGTTTTCGTCGTGGAGTGGCTGAACTTCCTTCCCTCAAAGCAAACTTCAGGTGCCCCCATTACAATGTCCAGCATCTGAATACTGATCTTTCGTTTCAGTTGTACAAAGGGTAGCACTCACTTTACCTCTCGGTCCACTACTTTATAAAACGAAGGGTGATCCACGACGCATCTTCGACTCTCCTTCACCTTTCCCTTGTAGCCCTTCTAATGGTTGATGCCTTCTACTTCCACCTTCTTCTAGTGCCTCACGGCAACACACGTTTTCGCGGACCGTGGTGAAGGACACACACGATCCGCAAGAGCACCAGTCCTTGTTGTTCGTCCTCGAGGCCGGCAACTCTTTCCCCAAGAAGAAGGCAAAAGCTGAACTCCATACAAACTGCATATGTCTCTCAGTTCCTGTACTTATGGTGTCACCTGACACCCTCACCTTTCATTCCTCGCATCGTCCACCTTTCGTTGCGCAGCCTTCTTCTCCTGCCGCTTTAGAAATTTCTCATACTTCTCGTCCGAAGGGGTTCCCATTGGCACAGGACATGAGATGCCTTTTCTACCCGATGCCATCTTCCACACTCTGACGCTAGTCCTGATTACAATGTGAGTATTGAACAGACGAGCAGCAAACAGGCGCCCAGTGGCGCCAATACTGCGTCACCGATAAAACTGAAGCCAATATGGGGGTGGCACCACGCGGTCTCTCAAAGCACGATGACTCAACCTACGCCTAGGAAGGAATGGTGGGATCTTGTGACAGTGGTGCTTTCCGCACAAGACAGTTTTCGATCCCTCCTCTGGCACACTCTCACCCCTTCTTAACGGTTATGGTTATCTAGAAAGGAAAGGCGACTTTTTTCGCGTCGCAGCACGGACCGTTGTTTTCGTTGACGGCTTCTCGGGTCCACTGATGCTTTCGCGTGGAACCGCTCGGGTCCGCTGATGATCAGCGGCCCACCTGAGGTTCGCAGCGGAGAACGCGAGAAGTGAAAAGATTGCTTCCTGTCATAGTGAACCACACCCAGGCTGTAATAGTGCAATAGTGCCACAATTGGCGTACCCACCCTTGTAGAAATCATTATCTATCTTTTCGGCATTGCAAAACGGCGCAATATAGCTCGAGGGGGGCCACTTGCCGCGGGGAGTGGGTACTTAGGACAAACGCGACTTTTTCGCTCTTCGCAACGCGACGACACGACAACGGGGCTGGCGCTCCCGCAGCGAAAAACTACGGTATGGAAGAACGCTCCAACTTTAGCGCAAGCCTGCTGCGCGATGTCACGTTGCGATGAGCGAAAAGTGGCGTGTTGTCCTAAGTACCCACACGGGTGGCAAATATTCGTGGTGTGTGCGTGTGTTGTTTCTGAAGTATTTTAGGTTCGTTTCGGCGAGGGACATGGATCTGTCTGTTCGGCCCCTTGCCGCGCGCGATCTTTGCTCGTCTACGCCCTGCAGTACAAAGCCTAGGAGTGGGCAGGAACTTCGGGAAGATGAAACTGCTATGATCCTGGTCCCTCTTCCGAGGCTTAGTCCCGATGAGCGAAAAGAGGAAAATGCATACACATCAAAAACGCCCGTCGCGACGCGGTCGGGTGGCCCTCGTCGAGCCACATTGCGCCTGCAAAAGATATATAACAAAATCAAAATATATCTTTTTTTTTTTTTACAAAAATATATATACATATATAAACATATTAGAATCGGGTCTATTTCAGTTAGGGGGGCATCAATGATGCACATTTCTCAGCGATCTCCCCCCCCCCTCTCCACCACCTAGGCTGGTTTACATTCCGCTGCTCGAGTTATCGTAGCTTTTTGAAAACTGCACCATGATGCCCCTAAACTGAAGTCAGTCCGCCCTAAAAATCTTGAGGGCATGCGTTTCTGCCACCAAGTCGGCAACTAGTCGTCATTTACGGCTATTTTATGCGGTAGGTGCAATCACGGTCCATGTTATCAACACGGTTTCATGGTCAGTGATACAACAGCTGCTCGGTTTTTTTTGAGGTGCCGGTCTCTCACTGCAGCATCAGCCGTTATTACACATCCTGCATCTGGTAGAAATATAGTAAGGTACTCGTCGACTCTAAATTTGGTTTATTATCAAGTGTTTCGTTTGCTGACCTCCATTTGATGGCGTGACAGCCCAGCTGGTAGCAAAGGTGAAGAGAATCACATTTCTAGTGCTCTTTTCATTGCTATATTTTGTTCTGGTTTGTATTGCATTACAAGACTCTCGTGAATTCTAATCATATTCACTACGTTAACGTACGTTTGCATACTCGTCTACTCATTCTTCTCCCATCCTCGAAGTCCGGGCCCTTTGCAACGCCTTCAGTTTCACTCCTTCGCGACAGTAGACTCAGTGTCTTCATTTTTGGTTCGTTTTAATTTGTTCTGTTTCATTCTTCGCGATCCCGACCCTTTACAGAACTCAGCCGTTCTTCACTGTTTTAGGTTACATACTTAGTTCGCATGCTTCGTGCGAGATTCACAATATGGCTAATCGAAGTGATTAAACCCAGGTGAGTTTTAGTAACGAAATACTACATGTGTCAATTTGATTCACAGTTATTCTGGGGCCGTAAGGCATGCTTCCGAATTGTTGGGGGACGAAAATCCCTTTGATTTGTTTTGTTTTGAACGATACTGCTTCTTCATTTTGAATGCTTGGTTACTTTAACCTTACATTGAATGTTGGTCCTTTATCAGGACATCCCTGTCGAGATAGCGACATTTTAATGGGGTTTTCGTCCCCCACTTCTTCGGGGAAGCATGCCTTACGGCCCCAGGAGTCGTTTTCTGTAACGTGTTTCATTACTTGAGAATAGACGTGCTGTTTTGTTTGTTTACTCATTTGATGGTATCATGTCAGTATCATTGAAAGTAAGTGAGTAAGATATTAGAATTTAGTGCTGCATCCATTGATTTCACATTTGCAAGTTTTCATCCTGGTTGCATTGATTGAACGTTTGGCATTGTTGCTGCAAATCCAGGTGGGTGTGACATCCCTGCAGATGTGAGATTATTGCGTTTGCTTTTTCGTTGAATACTATTAATCGTTATTTCTCCAGATTCAACTGCTCGCTATTTTCTGATGACCGGCTTTTTGCAAACGATCTTACTGAATTCTCTATTGAGAACATCGCGTAACTACGTAAGCCCGATGCCTCCTCTTTTGTCTACGAGTTCATTTCGAAGGTATGAATTTTTTCTTTTTGTCTTTTACTTTCACTTTGCGAGCATTTCTTGTTTTCATTTTATTTCATTGCTTGGTCGTATGTTACAAGCAGCTTGGTAGCCCTTCAAATTCACTAAATTTAGGTTACGTCTGTGTTCGAGGATGAGAATGGGGAACCTCGAGAAATGATTATGCAATGTCACAGATTGCGGGTACTATGCTAGAAATAAAGAATTCGTCATCACACTGCTGCCATATTCTTGCTTGGTCAGAATGGTGTCACCGCGCCAGCTAAAAATATTCAACAAGGTACAGATCATTGACGATACTAGTTTTTTTCTCATATGCGTTTCTATTGAGAAGTCAGTTGTTCATAGGCTGATACTTGTGCAAATTCATGTGCAGACAGGATAAATTTACGATTTAGGAAACGTGTGGGATAGCTGCTGATCCAGCTGAAAGATGTGTAACATCCGCATGTTAACTGCTGAACCTCATCGATGAAGCCGCTTTTGAAGACTGCCGAAAACTATCTATTGCAAAAAGTTAAGATTGGAGCTGTTTCTACTGTACTGCTGCGTTATGAGCCGTTCTGAATACTATTTTGCTTGTGTTGCTGCCCTTTTTCTTTCTGATCGTTCATTGTGAAACGTTTGTAATCCAATTTCATTACATTGTCTAACATTAATATTAACCGATTTCTTCATTGCCTTAGCTGTGTCATGTTGGTGTGAGCTCATACAGCTTGTTTGCAGTTGCATCCGGAGTATTTTCAAAATTTCGTATCTGAAATAAAGATAACATATTTAATTGGAAGAAATGGCACAATCAAGGTGAAAGTAGTTAAAAGCCTGGAGAAAGGATAATCAAAGAAACGAACCGCGAAAACTGTTATTCACAACCTCTTCCGCGGGTGATTGGAAATGTCGGTCAGCCATCTTTTCTAATGCCGCTTCTACACCATCACCTAGACATCAGTTTCCACTCCAACGATCCGATGTGAACTGAGTCATCATTGAGCACCTCGCACACTGTGTCTGCCTGAAAACAAAACTTCCATCACACGAAAATGCTGAAATGATAACCACTGATATCCTAACGGACCCTATAACATACACATACCACAGTATAATATAGCGCCTACACAACAGTGCTATTAGCATCTGTCACAAATTGGCCTAATAACGTTTTCATTTCAACCACTCGGTACACATGAAATAGCATTAATGTTGACTCACATGGGAAAAGTTGAAACATCGCAAGATCTCGCGTCGTCACAGTAACGGCTCAGACATGATCGTCACTCTGGAAGTAAAACGCGTTGACGACCAAAAAAAAGAAATAAAACCAACTATAACGCATAGAAACAAGCAATATGCTATCGACAAATTGCTTCACAAGGTAAAAGGAATAACAACCGCGACGGATTAGACAAAGTTAAACACTGTAAACACAGTTACACACTATAAAACAAAATTGTTTCATTTTCCACTTTTATAGTGCATTACGCCAAAACGACAGAGAGAAGAGGGAACACTGGACAATAAATGAAAGAATTGATTGTAATATCAGCTGACGAACGTGAAGAACCCTGCCGCAGTGATTGCTGGCAAAATGCCACAGTCTGCGGCATGGTAATATCAAGTTCGGAAAACTCGTCCGGTTGCACCTCCCCTTGAAGGCTAGGCGAGATGTTACTGGAAGAGTGGAGGTTCCTGTTTAGGCTTCATCGCGGGTTTTTTTCGCTGTTTCTTCCATTTCCATTCAACAATGCACACTCACATCCATTATCGATCGCTCTTACCCCGCAAATCCGTGCCTGAGTTGTGCCTTTAAGGATTTTTTGTGCCCACTATAGAGCAGCCTGCTTTGTACTCATCCAATGTTAATGGCCGCGTTCGCTCTAGACTATACAGTGCGTTTCATAAGTATAGACGCACCCCAAAATCTTACACGAATAGTTTCAATACGGATCCATAGGGTAACATAATGGCACTAGTAGGAATCATCGGAGAAATAGTCTCAGTTACAATACGTCTCGTAGTTATGAGAAATTTTTTCGAGGTATATTAGGCATCGACCCTGTTGCCCAACGTTTCATAAGTATAGACGCACCTCTAAGACACAATACTTTTATTATGAAATCAAAACAATAAAAACTCCTAGTAATTAATTGTTTCTTAGTACTTCGAAAGATAGAAGAAAGAGTAGATTTAACCAATCCGCTGAGCAGTTATACGACCAGACGATTCCATTCCTGACTAATCACCACTCTGAGGTCGGTCACCTTAACAAAAGTCCCTCTGTGACGTTAAATATTGCAACCCAGGAGGCCTCAGATGTTTTTAATGAGATTGACATTGGGTGAACAAGCAGGCCAGTCCACAGTAGTTGCATTTCGCTCCTCTAGCCACGACCAAGTAGACCGCCTCATTTGGATCACAGCGTTGTCCTGCTAAAAAACAAATTCTCCCTCGCCATACCCTGCCAAAAAAGGTAGCGAGTGGACTGAGCACGTCTTTGTTTTCCGTGGAGTCCATGTGGGTGGGAGTTCTTGCGTCCCACATCGGTGAAATACATTCCAAATTGTGACGCGTCATCCATCGAAATCACGCTTATTGGAAAACTTCGACACCTTGCACAGATCTCTCCATTAAAATGTATACCCGTCTAAACCGTTCAGGTTGAGCTTCTTCTCGTCGGAGAATATCAGTTGAGCAAGAAGTTTCGAATGGGAAGCTTTATAAGAAAGGGGTGTAAATTGGGCCAGTTTGCTGCCATACTCCTCTTAGCAAATTGGAGCCGTGCCTCTTTGCGAGACGCGGTGAGACGGGGAGCTGGACGGAGACGACTTCGCACGACGTTGCTGTTGCCACTGAACGCCCTCCACACCGCCGTTTTGGAGGCAGGTGCCGCTAGGTTCGCTCGGACTTCATTGAGGCTGAGTCGAGAGTTCAAGACCAATCGTTCAATCTGACGTTCTGCTTGCGGAGGCAGCTTCCTTGGTCTACCTGATCCCTTTTTGCGACCGTAGGATTCCGTGTCACTTACGAGTTGATCGACGACCCTTGAGGAGCAACACAATTGGGCAATTATGCGATTGCTCAGACATACCGTGTGCAGGGCGCGATCCTGAGCCTGCTCGGCAACTGGAAGCTGTGAGCCCCTGCTATTTAACGATATGATGCGTAGCACTTTATATGACTATGTAACTTCTTCAACTTTCGCAGGGCCAGTGTTCAGTTTCATGGCGATTTCTAAAGTGCGTCTATACTTATGAAACGGTCCATTTGGTAACAAACCGTTGAAAAATACCCAATTTTTCTCCGATTCAAATAAAACCTGTCTCACAAAGGTTTTCCGGCACGCTGATTACGATATTAACAACCCTTTTGTCATGGATATCGTTTAACACATTGACGACAACGCGGGGAGATATATATCCCGCGCATTGCAGGCCATGTCGGACCGTGCGGGATATATATCCCCCGCACCCATTACACTCATTTTTTTCGCGCACGCCTGATTCTTTTAGAAGTTTCTTGTATTCATTCCATGGAAGAGACCTTGACGTAGCTACAAACATAGTGGCCCTTAGAATGGTCACGTATACTTTAATTTAGAGGAGGATTTCTGAACCATACGAAATCTTCATTTCAATAAATTTTTCTTACTTTTTCTTTTTATTAATGTGAAGATTTAAATAGTAGTAGAAGTAGATAAGGAACCTTAGGGATGACAATATGTGTGTTTTGATTGGAATAATCAACGTAAAATTGCTTTTCGAGGTCCATTGCAGCTAGTTCTGAAAATTTCGCTTTTTCATTGTCATTTCATGTCATTCGATGGAAATTCCACTACTGTACCCCTGGTTAGGTTGCGCACATTACAATTTATTGATTTGGTTCCGAATTGATCATTAGTTGTGGGTTTATCACTCAAAATCTGCTTGAACGACCTGAGCGAGCGCGCCTGCAAAATCGCCGCGGTCCCACGTGGCCAAAAAAGCCAAAACTCGCGTGTCGTCAATGTGTTAAAGCGTTATGAACAGCTTTTTTGAGGGTGCGTCTATACTTATGAAACGCACTGTATTTCAGGAAATGGAAGAGTGTACAGTAACGAAGAAAAGTGCATAGATGATCACGACCCTTGTTTTCACCGAAATCGGTGTGAGCTTCTGCATAGGGGTCATTTGGTGCTCTAATTGCGAATATGACATTCGTTTTTGGCGTTAACGCTGTTCAACGTATTATTTCCTCGGTTTGGAGGCGAGCACAGTGGGAAATACGCGCCAAATAAGTTGCGCAAAAAATGAATGTCATATTCGTAATCAGGATACCAAATAACTCCGATGTGGAAGTTTACACCAAATTTGGTGAAAACAGATATCATGACATGGTGACACCAAGAAGGCGCCAACGCTAAAAATGAAAGCCATTTTCGTGATCAGGGAGCTGAATTACCTATATAGAAATTTACAGCATTTCTTAGGTGTACAAACCTGCACGCACGAGCGGAGGTTTTTCACGTAAAATCGCGT
>MU911834.1:6616-19475 GCA_036418205.1 Ostertagia ostertagi | reverse complement strand
CCGCAACTCGACCGCTGACATTGCCTTTCTGCCGCGCGACGGGTCTCCTGGGGGTACCCGTCAAAATCGGGTGTAGGCCCAGGCTGCAGGGGGGACTCCACAATGCGTGATCGATTTTCATTTCCCCCAATGTTCCTGTCCCATTATAGACATTGATCTAGGGCAGCCTCAGTACATTGCGATAGTGAAGCTTTTCCCTTTAAGGACAGATCCTTCAAAGGAATAACAGAAAATTTCTCACCAGAAGTTTCAAAAACCAATTCGACACGAATCCAATAGGTGAATGAAGCTAATAATGGTAATATGTTTAGAGTATATTACACTCACTTAACACATGAGCTTGCTTGCTGACCATTTTCACATTTTGAAACAACCTCCTCTTGGAATAAGCTTACATATTTGGCAGTGCATTCGTCAGCATCAGCTTCACAGTAGGATTCAATTATACTCATCTTGAAGTTGCTTAAAATAGAACGGTTCAGAAAAGCCGAGACAAATCACGTTCAACTACCACTTTTGTCTGCCAAACCCATATGTTCAGTGTCTACTAACTGTTATAAACACGTTGACAACAGGGCGCCTTGAGTTTTCTCGCGGCGCAGAACAGAGCGATTTCGCAAGTGCAGCCGCTTCACCTCACTCCCGTAGATTTTGAGCTTTAAATACACAAAACTCATCTGTATCACCTGTATAATGAATGGCTTGAGCGTGCGCAGCAACGTCGTCCGTCCCTATCGCGTGCAAGAGTTGTACAGTGGATCCTGTTGAGGACGACTCGATTGAATAGTTTGTAGATTACAGACAGCAGGCAGATTGGGCGATAGTTGCCAATGTCGTCCAAGTCTCCCTTCTTGTACAGCAACACGGTCCTGCTGGTTTTCCACGGAGTGGGTACCTTGCATTCCGACAGGTAGCGCGTGAGGAGTAGAACCAGAGCGATTAATAACCAGTTCATTCTTCAAACGTTCCCTGCGTCGGTGACGTGACCGGGCGCTGCACGTTCTTCACAGGCTTGATGGCATGAAGAGCACTGCGATTCTCTTCCCAGCCTCTGCTGCTTCAGCTAGTTTTACCAGTGCTGCTTTTACCGCTCCTTGAGATCTTCCTTTATCGCCTCTCTGCATAGCTTCGCAAGCTCGGACGTGAGTTGGTGATTGCCTGCAGCTCGTGCGGCTCCACGTTGGCGTATCAGCTCGAGTTTCTGGGGACCGACGTCCCAGTTTATGACTGTCCTGAGGCTTCGCTTCCTGTACTTTGCTGCTCTCTCGATTTGAATTCAGAAGTGAAATCGTGCGCTGAGAGAGATGGTCCGTTCGATCCCGTGTAGAACTTCGGAACAACAGCGACGTCGGTCAGGCAAAACCTTCGATTGAAGATGATGTGGTCTATCTCGTTATGGAACTGTCCATCAGGTGACTCCCAAGTCCAACGAAGGTGAGGAGGGCTTTTGGAACTGTGAGTTACCATGGATGGTGTTGGTCGACATGATAAACTCCGACAGTCTTTCGCCCTGCTCATTCCATTCCCGTGAGTACCGATGTGAAGTTCTTCAGCCGTTCTTCTTGGGCCAATCTTAGCGTTGAAGTCGCCGACGATGACCTTGAAGAAGGTATGATCTTCCCTGTAGAACTTCTCCAATTCCATATAGAATGCTTCGTGTTCTTCTTCGTCGTAGCTGGATGTTGGTGCGTAGGCGACGAAGATTGTCAAAGCAGGAGTTGAACCTACATTCTCGAACGTCAGATTTGGATCAGGCTTCCGTACAAATCGATATTCGGTCAAGTACTTGACGAGGACACCCACACCGCCAACGCCTCTGCTGGCCCATGTTCCGCAAGTACGGAATGAAAGCTTGAACAAAATAACTTTATCATGAGAAAAACAAATTTTCTAGTTGGTTTCGCTGTAGTGGACCTCAAAGTATTTTTGACGCAGTTGCTTGACATTCTCGTAACATTTAGAGAACTTCCGCTAAAGTGAAGCATGTTCAACCGTACGGTGAAACACGATTACGGGGTGGCCGAAAAGTATATGACAAGACTTGAACGGTGCGCTGTCACTGGGCCGTGAAGGGTTTTCAGAATATTCCAAAACTATTTTAACGTCTCGGAGCTATGTAAGAAGATCCATAAGTTGCTTTTTTCTAAAGTTGTGATGAACTCTTAGCTGTGAAGATTTCCTTCGTCAACCCCATAATTAACCCATTGGCGACAATGCGATTTTTTATATTTTCGAAAAATGCGTCGTAATGCACCAAACTACTGGCACCAAAAATGTTGAATCTCAAAGCAGACACTGTTGAGACTTTGCACGTTTCAAAACTTTCCCGATCGCACCCGAAATGAGCGTAAATCTTTTCGTTCGGCCCAGGGTGGATTTCGGAGCAAGCGAGAACTTCAATTTTCCACTCCAGAATTGGCAAATAGGGTCGAATCCCGTTCTCTTCTAGTGAGAAGTTGTACCAGCCCTCTAGCTAACTGAAAGCAAGAAGCCAGCCGTATACACTTAAAAATAACAAGCCTTGCTTTAAAAAATCACTTTTTAGCACCGCTTATGTAAAACATTATTTAGGAAAGATATGCATGGGCCACGATTACCATAAGTACTACAACGCCTTCCTGATTAATGTGCCATTATAATAATTTTAAAAATCTTGCGTAGAAGAATTATCTCTATGCTGCGTCCCCACATCGACCCGCAATGTCGCCAATGGGTTAAGATTACTACCCAGAGACTTCGCGATTGCGCCCTCGCAGAGCAACTCGGTGCTCCCTCCTTTTCCAAACGCCGAAACATCACCGATGCTCTCATCATTCAAGTAGAACCTTCAAGATTGCGAAGAGCTGAAGAACTGTGCGCACTCAAAGGATCAGCAAACCTCCTAAAGAAGAGGATCACACATAAAGATGAAGCCAGCCAAATCGCATCGTTTTTGATTTCGGGATGCGCAGTCATTCTCTCCAGAAGATCTTAGGAAGCAACCCCAATCTGGAGAGTTACCAACTCTATCCATGGTGGTTTTCGTTGGAGCAATTCGAATAGAATCGATTGATAAAATGAAAGTTTTTCGCGAGTTGGAGACGCGTTACGTTTCTTCTACGGTCAGGACCAATGAGAAAATGTTCGCAGCAAACTTCTTAGCGATCGCCAAAATCAACAGTCATTGACAAAGGTTGCAAGCAAGTTTGCGAAATAACGTTTGATTCATAACTCTCTTCCAAATGACGATAGTTTGGGATAACACAACATCCGAATATGAAGCTCCATTGGTGATCATAAGAAAAAATCAAGTCAAAGTCACTGTAATGGATGACATTGAAGTACGGTACTTCGTTCTGAATCCGTGAGCATTCTGCTCAATGACCGTTTGCTCTTCAATAACAGTGAACTCCTTGATAAGCTTTCAATCAAAGCCGTTCTGGACACGCACTTCGAAAACACTGAATTTATGAATTGTGACGTTCTTCCTCCTAGGCCTTTAACCCGATAGCTCATGAAAGATCAAAAGGAGGACAGCCGTAAACGAACTGAAAGTGTATGGAGAACCTAATGTGCATCTCCGGCGATGCACAATGTCGGATGAGGGAGTTTCCTTGTGCATACCCGGGGAATGCACATGGGCTGCATTGCATTTTTATTCGATTGATAAGCCATCTCTATGTTCCGATATTCAATGAGCGTGGTAGTAGGTGAAATAAATTATCAAATGAACACCGTATTCCAAGCGTATACTACACCTGTCTTGGAAGTATTCATTTTTCTTGTAATTTTCTGCAACTTCTTGGAAAAAGCGCTTCTTATATACCGGTTTCAACAGCTTTCTCATGTAGCGCTGAAATACACAAAAGCGAATTGACTTTCACTGTAAAGGAACAAAAAATTCCTAATTAGCTCAGAGCAAGAGCCCCAGATCAATTTGAGAGTTGACAGTGGTGAATAAGTCTTAAGAATAAGCCGATGAAGCCTTTGAACAGACTCGCACTCTCACTTGAAATGAGGAAGGAGCGCGTCCGGACGAGTTGTCTGAACTTGTTTGCTCCATGGCTCCACTAACCCGCGCGTATTTGAATTAGCCGCTACGTCGTAATCCACGCAGCGTATCGTGGAATGTGCACGAGGTATCTCGTCCATGAGCTCACATTAGCTGCCATCAGCTCACTTTCCAAAGCTTTAGCGCCATCGTAGCGAATTGAGCCCCTGCAGTGGCACAACTATGACACCGCGAGCTACCCTATCGTACCACGTAACAAATTGCCCTACGCGACTTCATCTGGGGTTGTTGCTTCGAAGAGCAACCGTCTTGCGAACTTACGTTGAAATACACCAGATTTTGCTCGTCATGGAAATTACTTCCTATATAATTGAGTCCGTTGAGTGCAGGAGACCAAGGAATGTAGTCCTAAATGTCAGATTTTTCTGACAGAAGTGGTGTATTGTTCTTTCGCTCCATCATTCTGAAAATGTCGCACCTTTTCCTGTTTCATGTACTCTATGAGATCGAGCACTGTCTTATAGCCGACATGATCCACAGCTGCAGCGGCGAAAGCATCACTGACAATGGCATTCCTCGTACGAGCGCTGTATATCTAGAATGGCAGCTATACGGTAACTTACCTTTGGACCTCGATAATGGCAAAAACTCTCAATCCTTCTTTCCTATAAATCATAATCTTTTTTTCCTATAAACCGCTTCTTGATTTGCAGAAACCGTCTCTTTCCGAGAACCAGGTGCTCCTCGAGTGCAGACCACACACTGCAAGTGACGACGGCCTTCCGAGTAAATCTGGTAACTAGTGGTTCATAGTGATAGCTGATAGTTGGTGATAGTTGTAATTAGTGACAACTGATAGAATACAACTGCAACAGGCTAATCATTTCATTGGCAAAAACATTTAACATTTTGTGGAGGCCGTCGTCACTTGTGTTGTGTGGTCTGCACTCGACCAGCATCTGTTTTCGGAAACAGGCCATACGTATGCCCATTTGTCCGAGTGCGAAATAGAGTGATAAGATAGTTAAGGGAATAAGCCAACCGCCATAAACTGGGCAGTTCGCCTTGCAGTGTCAATCTTTTGCAATGGCATACTTGTGAAAGCACACCCAACGACTGTACGAAGTAAACCTAACAGAGCACACTCTTTGCCAACCGACAACACGCATGAGGTCCAATTAAGTGTCATTCTAAGGTGGTGTCATAATTACGATAATGCCCTAGACTATACGAAAACATCATTATATGCACATGCATCCCCTACCACAATGTTGGAGCCGTGGTGGAAGGGCGCCGCGGAAGGCGTAAAGCGTATGCAAGGAGGGATGGGCGGTTGCCGGAGGGACTCCGGCAAGTTCGATGTTTTTGCTTCCTTAGAGTTTCTGCCGCCCAGCGCCTTTTGAAGTCGCACAAAAGGGTTTTTTTTTTTTTTCTTTTTTTTTTTATTTTTTTTTTTTTTTTTTTTTTTTTTTTTTTTTTTTTATTTTATGGAGCGAAATATTACACGAAGGATGCCGCAACCTATTCACAGGAAATGAGGCCAGACAAATGCGTTAAACCTACAAGTGGACAATTAGGGAAGCTTGGACTCGTTCGAACAAGCTGGAGCGGCCAATAACGGCGCAGAACGCGCACATTATAACGAGCTGAGCGTTGAAAGAGTGCAGCAACTGACTTAAGGCAGTCACTGAGCATGGGATTCAAGCCAGACTTGAGCACAACGATGCAGCTTGTTCCGGGGGGGGGGGGGGGGGGGGGGGGAGGGAAGAAGCGGAAAGATCTTCTTGCCTGTTTCCAGCAAGTACAGTGAGAGTTGAAGGCAATAAGACACATTTTTATACGCCACAACTGGAACACTCGGGCTCCGATACTTTCTGGCGGAGCACCAAATCGACTGAGCCATAAAGTCGTACCTCCCTTACGCTGTCTTGGTCACTAACCGTCCTTGTGCGGCAATCAATAACCAAACGAGGCAGTCTCGTTTTCTAGACGGATTTGTCCGTTATTTTTGCCACTGATTCACCATTGAGTACCCCACATCCCCTCTAAACCTTTATATATATTAGGTCGGTCCACAATTTTTGAGAACCTTTGGTGTTTTTCGATTTATTACTTATCTTATTTCTCTGATCTACTTATCCAGCATAGTATACATCATTATTATTAACAACATATCACCAATGCGAGGGTGGGTATTCAGTGCCTCTCTTGTGGACTTTCATAGAGTTCTGATCGAAGGAAAATTGTAGTCCCGAATCAGTTCTCAACCCAATCTGACATCATCAAGTTCCTGTTGGTTTCCCATAGTTCCTTCGGATGACCATCTATAATACTCATTGGTGATGTGGACTGGGTGCAGTGTGCTAACAAATCCACGAGCCGCAGTAGATTTGCTCAAACGATTCGGGAGTTCTGACAGTACAAACCCAACTCCCTCTGAATTCGAACTTCCTGAGTCGTTGGCGCAATACGGGAGGGCCTTTGCGCTGAAGACCGGCATCAACTAATACCAGTGTCAGTGATGGGAAGAATCGTTGACAGCTTGATGGCAACGCCTTCAACTTGAAAGCAAAGGAAGACAAAATCTATTTTTCTCTGAGGTCGTTTCGAGCCCGCCTTGCTAAGAAAATTCCTAAAAAATTGGAGACTCTCGGGCGGTCAGTTCTTTTAGCTCCGCCTTGTAGCACTAATCCTGCGTCAACGAACGACTATCCGCTCTCCTCTCTCAATCACCTTCTGGAGAAGAAATCTCACTTGAATCACCATAAAGTCAAAATCGACATCCAATATTTCTTCGATCAGAACTCTATGAAATTCTACAAGAGAGACACTGAATACCCACCCTCGCATTGGTTATATGTTGGTAATAATGGTGATGTATACTATGCTGAATAAGTACATCAGAGAAATAAGATAAGTAATTGAATCGAAAAACACCAAAGGTTCTCAAAAATTATGGACCGACCTAATATAATCCTGTCTTCAATGGGAATCGTCCACGGAAAGACCATGATTCTATCTCACTTATAAATCATTAGCTTTAGACACACCATTCACGACAAGATTGTAACGAACAACCGAAGTGCGTCTGTTGTGGTTAACATATCGAAAAAGCGGTAAAGAACAACCAAGTTGTGTTTGTTGTAGTTAAAAGAGCGAAAAATCGGAAGGACTTTTACGCGTGCAGATTCCCGCCTCGCATCTGTCACAAATGCTGGCGACGTGAACGGTTCCACTCGCTTTTCGGGGTGCCTTCACTAGAAACTTTTTTCGTCCTTTTTTTACCTATGAATTACATTTCCCTTTTTCCTATTCTATGAACTGTTATTTCTCCAATCTCCAAATTGGAATGCTTCAGCTTGATTCACCTAATATCCTTCGATGCGTTCCCTTGTCTTTGCCCGACCTACCCACAACCCTTCATAGAGTGTGGTCAAAAGTTTCATTCTCGTTGGGAACTGAACTTCTTACGTGAAACTTCGTACTGCAAACTTCGTCTCTAGTGATTACTAAAGACGTATTCATGTTGGGAAAGGATGCAAGGATTTTCTGTGAATGACTCCCAAATCAAGCTTGCATAGAACTGAAAGAGGTTACTTTGTGGTCCTCCTTGAGTTGTCTGATTATTTTTCTCCAGCCTTCCTCGTCATAATTTTGTCTATAGTATCCATGTCGCTCAGCGTTCACTACTATTGTCGTTCGTTCTGTGTTGGCAGAAAGATAAAGTGGTTCATCTGGAAACGTTTCTTTACATTCGTTCTTTGAGAGGAAGCTCTTGTATACAAACAGTCAAAATTAGTTCACCATTGAAGTTAGTTTCAAAAGTTGAAAAAAAGTGCTAGTATTCACTCGTCACATAAATATTCACGGGTCGCAATAAGATTCCCTGAGCATTTCTTTCCGCGAGTGAAGAAGCAGGGTTCCTGAGCACAGCAGTAGTGGCGCTGTCGCGAATCGAAAGTGCGGACATAGACGCTTAATTCTCCGCTTGATCGCTGCGACTGCTTCATCTTCAGTAGTTCCCAGCAAGAGGGTAAATATCGGTCGAGGATTTTCGCCTGATCAGTTGCGATCTCCCGCGCGGACATTCACACTCGCCATGCGCGAGCCGTCTGTGCTCTCCGCGCGTATGTTCACTCTCGGCACTACTCTCGCACAGTAGAGAGCCATGGTCGAGGAATTCTCGACCGTTATTCACCCTGCTCAGCACTCCCGGTGTCCACTTCCCCTCGTACGACGTCTCTCTCGCGTTCTTCTCTCCCCGCCGCACTGTGTCCCTCGTCGTATCGCCGCCACCTCCAGAAGAAAAGCCCTCACTTTGGCGTGTTCTATGGTTGCTTTTGCGCTTCTTCCCTACTAAAGGTCCTCTTGGCACCTATTGTTCCATTTTTTAAGCGGAGTGTTACGCTCATTCGATCGCGACACTTGTTTTTAATCATCAATAGCGCAGAGGAAATCAATTCGTCACTTATAAGAGACGGGGGCTTTGTCTAGTCACATTTGGGTGTGTCGAAATTATGGGCTGGCCGAGCCGCATAACTTCTCAAGTAAGACTTTGGTGGTCACGTTCACAGCACTAGTGGAGTGCTAAGATGTTATTAGACTCCAGTGGTTGCTTGGATTATTTGGATTATTAGGATTCATTAGCGCTTTCCTGTAGGTCCAACGAAGAAAAGAGCTGTGTCGCAACCGTAAACCGAGGTCTTGCAGAATTAAGGCAGTTTCAGACTGTGTCAGCCCTTGGGTAACCCCCGCCAGTAGGCCCATCGCGCGCAAGAAGGCAAGAGCAGCGGACGATGGCGGCGCGTAATGTCGATTGAGGACTGTATATGGGACATCTATTTAACTTTGAAAGCGAT
The DNA here is from genome assembly GCA_036418205.1 of Ostertagia ostertagi. Classification (NCBI taxonomy): domain Eukaryota; kingdom Metazoa; phylum Nematoda; class Chromadorea; order Rhabditida; family Trichostrongylidae; genus Ostertagia; species Ostertagia ostertagi. The sequence continues at coordinate 10,625 of MU911834.1, read as the reverse complement.
TTCGCCTAAAACCGCGCCGCGACCCGTCCGCTTTGCCTCGGCCTTGCTTGCGCGCGCACGGGGCCTCTTGGATGCAGCCGCGTCAGCCCTTGCTTCTGCTTGAGTACACCCCACCCATCTCATGGACTTTGTAATGACGATGAGGTGACTCAGCATCATGAATCCCAGATACACGGGCGCTCATGTATGCTAAGTTTTTACAAGCTTCCTACTGCGATATTTTACAAGCTTCTCTACAAAGAAGAGCCTCTTAAGAGTGATGTATGGATCTAACACACCGATTCGAGGTCACTCTCTGGACAAGTCACACGTTTCATGCAGATTCCTCTTCCATTTCTTCTCAGATCTCTCTCAACGCTACCTTCACCGAGTAGGATGTCGAGTTTGACTTGTCTGCTTTGAGTATGGGCGAACTACAATAATAACCCCAGATAATCACAATCTGGTCAACAGGAAGGTCTTTTCGGTGGAATAGTGAAGCGGGAGGTGAAGGAGAATGACCTGTCACTCCCAGAAACTGTTTCCATCTATTGTAAAATGTCGCGCATGGGTTTATTTTGAAATTACTAATACATGTGATTCGAAATCTTCATGAAGTCGTTCATTTATCAAGTCATTTTAGAACCTTACTAAGAATCGATTATTTCATACCACGCTAAATATTAGGTTGTCGGAAAAGTTTTGCGCATTCGACAACTTTTTTTCCAAAAAATTGTTTTTCTTCTTTGGTGCAGCCACAATTGTTGAATACATAAACCACCATAATCGTCAAAACACTGCTCTTCAGCAGGCAACTTCAGGATGCCGGCCCTTCAGAAATTCCGAGTCTGGGGCGAGAAGCTCAAAGAGATTGACGAGTAGATTTGGCTCATCGGACTGCCTCTATTTCCGTACCTTCGATGGCGACAGATGCATATGGTAGACTGTCCCTACCAGATTTGCTGAACACACTAAGTGGGTCATATCATTCTATAACGAGTTTGGAGACCTTTCCTGGATCTTCTTCGCAATTGAGCAATGCTGTGCATGTCGGTGCTAGGCATAGATGCTGACACTACACACATAAGCAAATAGGAACGTGGAAACGCTAGACAGGATGAAGGTTGCTCACATCCTCTCTTGGGATCCCTTCCCACCTTTCCCCAAGGATTATTCCCAAATCGTGTAAGTACTAACTCACTTCAATGCTCCCCCTCCCACGGCATGAGCGTCCCTTTCCCTACACTTCTTATAGACGTCAGGATCAAATATTTTTAAGAAACAAGTCCACCTGCCTAGTATGTTGAACCGCTTCGTTGATAGGAAGAACAGAAAGCATATTAGGTGCAAAGGGATATGCAGCTCTTGAAGTGTGCAAATGTGGTGCAAACTGTTCTTCCACTGCACCAATTGTTCGACAAATCGAAAAGCCTAGAAACTTCACCTCTGCGTAACCATTCAAACTTCACTGCTTCATCATCCAGTTGATAGAATATTGGAACGTGCCACTTGAACCTGAACGTTTCACACTAGTTGGTTGCATGATAAACAAAAATTGCCGAAACTACTCACCCGTACTTCGGAGATCGATACTTCTCAGCTCTTGCGCTCCCCTTTGGGTCTTTTGGTAACGAAGACGAGTGATTCGAAATGAGTGGAGTTAATTGCATGAACTGTTACCAGAGGGAACCCCATCTGAAACCGTATAACTTCAAATCATCCCGCTATTTTATAAAACGCTAACTTGGTGTGTCGGTTTATATGTATGTCCGTATGTATGCATCTGTCTGTCCGTCCGCAAAATGAGGTTACGTATAAGACAGCTAATGGAATAAACAACCGCTAGCAGGAACGGGTAGTTCGCAGTACTTGAGCTATCAATGTGCTGTAATAGGATAATTGTGATAACACCGCTACGGCTATAAAAACACCCTCTGAGCTCACTTCCGTTCATTCCACGTGGTGCTGCAGCAGTGGCAGCTGGAGGGCAGTGCAATGAGAAGAGGAGGCAAAAACCAATCACTTACAGAACTAAAGTGCTTTCAGGCATTGATATGTCATTCTACCGTCATGTCGTGATTATGGCGAAGCCCTCAACTAAAATGAACCCTCTTTTGTGCTAGCGTGCACTCTGCGACGTAAGCAAACCAGCCCTTTTGGCGCATCGGCTGGGACCGTATGCTGAATGTTGGGGAGGGGATGGTGTCCCCGACGGTGGACGGACAACTTCAACGCGGTCCTTAGAACCGCCACAATTTGGCGCTTACCTTAGAACTAAGCCTTAAAGAGAGGACGGGTCCGTCCCCTCTCCTAGGCTTAGTCCAAGGGTGAGCAGACCGGTCCTTCTGGCGAAGCTACTGGACCAGCTGCACCACTTGCGTCAGTACTCTCCTATCGTACCAACCGAGTTGAAGTAAACCGTCGACCGTTGGGGACCCCATCCCCTCCCCAACATTCAGCATACGGTCCCAGCCGATGTGCCAAAAGGGCTGGTTTGCTTACGTCCCTGCGAGGTGTTGGTGTCACAGGTGGAAGGGACCATAGCGGAGGATAGAAAGCTTGCGCAGGGAAGGAAGGTCCCGGCGGTTGACGGGGGACCAATCTGGTCAAGTAAATATAAGACAGAAGATTGATCAGACATTGCGAATGAATTGGAGCTCCTGTGAGCAACATACTATCAGTGCAATCAAGTGAGCGGGGCGGCACAATTGCTAATAAGCGTTCCACAATGGAACGGTTACTAGCGACTCAACTACGAGCATGCAGTGCCAAAAGTATGTGGTCCCTGTGGAATTTTTTTTTCACTGTATCAAAAGTATGTGGACACCCTGAGGTAGACCAAGTTTTCGCACCAATTTCCAACTTATTTTTACTTTTCCTCTGGTACTTATTTTCCATCATGCTTCTTGACAGCAAACATTTTTCCAAGAAGAAGAGGCACAGATTACGTCACGTCACGTTGCCGGACCCTCCAATCGGGAAAACACACGTGAACCCGGTCGTACGTCCTCGTTATTGGAAAATAGAAACAAAATCTTGATGCCAGCCCCTCGATATTTATCGGTGGTCGTCCTTGATCTTTGGGTTCTCAAGTCAATAGAAGGATAGCCGATAATGCCTCGAAATTGTCATCTCCTACTATTCATGTTAAAGGTAAAGTTCGCGCTAACGATAAGACCCACTATGAGCCTTTGGAGCTAGAAGCGCTAGGTACGCAAGTGCAGAGGTCGCGTCACTTCCCTACTTCGAAAAGCGTTATTTAGACGCTAGGCGCTAAGAACTTTGACACGCTCCACCTGTGCGACACGCTCCGCCCACCGCTCGATATCTTGTCTGCGTCGCAATGTTGATCTGCTATGCTCTCTCTACTCGGACTTCTCTACCGCTCTCCGCGCTCACATTATCTCTCATCTCCCTGCCGGCCTTTTGAACTTCTCCGCAGCGTAGAGCAAAAGGCTCGTATTTCCTGTGTATTTCACGATTTTTTTCTCTCTTTCTCCACTGGCGGCCTAGTAAGGCTAAATCTTGGCGCGGTTGGCCGGTGTACGCCCACCGATCATCTGATCCCGCAGGTCTATACGTGGCGAGTGATTAGATAGGTGAGAGAGCGTAGTGTTGAAGAGGGCACAGCGATGAGAGTCGCATCAATGCTCAAATCAACGGGCAAGGAAGGGGTCCCATTTCTCGGGTTCTGGGCCGTTTCTCATGGTTCTTCCTTCTTTCGTGTACCACTCACCATCCCTAAGTTAATTTGAAATGGGTTGCTTTTTCCAGCGTGAATTCGTCCTTTCAAAAGATACCAATCACAAGTGAAGAAGGAAGCTCAAAAATAGGTTCTAGAAAAATTGATGTAATAGCCACGGTAAGGCAGCGTGTAAATGGGCTGACTAAATGCTCAGGTAGGATAATGTGGTGCTACTTCGCAAAACATGTTTCACGCCTTTACCATTTTTCTTGGATTTTCATAGCAATAAATGTAAAGTGATTCACTAATTACGGGACAACCTAATATACTATCTGGGGGGATGCT
>MU911831.1:34365-84359 GCA_036418205.1 Ostertagia ostertagi | reverse complement strand
GTACTGTAGTATGTATGTAGTGTATGTATGTATGTATGTATGGATGTATGTATGTATGTATGTATGTATGTATGTATGTATGTATGATGTATGTATGTATGTATGTATTATGTATGTATGTATGTATGTATGTATGTATGTATGTATGTATACTATGTATGATGTATGTTATGTATTGTATGTATGTATGTATGTATGTATGTATGTATGTATGTATGTATGTATGTATGTATGTATGTATTGTATGTATTGCTATGTATGTATGTATGTATGTATTATGTTATGTATGTATGTTGTATGTTGTTATGTTGCATGTATGTATGTAAGTATGTATGTATTGTATGTATGTATGGTATGTATGTAATGTATGTATGTACTGTTATGATTGTATGTATGTATCGTATGTATGTATGTATGTATGTATGTATTATGTATGTATGTATGTATGTATGTATGTATTGTATGTATGTATGTATGTATGTATGTAGGTATGTATTATGTATGTATGGGTATGTATGTATGTATGTATGTATGTATGTATGTATGTATGTATGTATGTTATGTATGTTGTATGTTTATGTATGTGATGTATGTATTGGATTGTATTGTATGTATTATGTTATGTATGTATGTATGTCATGTAGTATTTGTGTATGTATGATTTGTTATGTTTATTTTGTTATTTTGGTTTAAATGTTTTCTATGTATGTCACGAAACTAGCTCCTTGAGATCCGCCTAGAGGAACCGTGTCAGGTGTAGGATGGGTGGGCCAAGTCTCGAGAAGTACAAAACACACATTAGCTAAGCGGAGCCCTGCACACAGTGGGTGTGGCGTGCATCGAAATGAGGGACCACGATTTCAGTTTCAGTGGCAAAATAGCCTTGAAACTGGGCCAAAAAGTGGGTGAAGGTGTACATTGGTAAGTCACATCGAACTAGGGAGACCCACCCCCGGTGGGTGGGGCGTTCTCTAAAAAAGCAGTGCTTCATGAAAAACTTCATAACTCGGTTGGGAGAAAGCCTACAGAGCAGAAAACAATTTGGTGTAAGGGAGCAATGTCTGAGGTGTTTTCTACATACATGACGTGGGCGGAGGCCCGCCCAGAATGGGCGGGGCGCGCTCTGAAGTGTACAGCATTTTCTACAAGTCCACATAATTCGGGCCGGGGAAGTCTTAAAGAGCCGGGAAAAGGTGTATTGAAGTGGGCAGAGGAGTGCAGCCCAGCTTTCATCGATGGGCGGGGCTTAACCAAAGTGGGCGGAGTTTGCGACGAAAATTCATAACTCGGCTCCAAGAAGTCCCAGGCCGGGAAAAAGGTGGATGGAGGTGGGTGGAGGAGTGGAGCCCAGCTGTTACCGGTGGGCGGGGCTTGGCCAAAGTGGGCGGAGTTTGCGAAGGAAATTCATAGCTTGGCTCCAAGAAGTCCCGGAGGTGCGGAAAAGGTGGGTAGAGGTGGGTGGAGGAGTGGAGCTTAATTACTATTAGTGGGTGGGGCATGTTCAAGGTGGGCGGAGTTATTACGAAAATTCATAACTCGATTCCAAGAAGCCCGGGAGACCGGGAGAAAGGTGCATGGGGTGGTTGAAGTAGTAGAGCTAGAATATCATTGGTGGCCGGAGCAACTCCTAGGTGGGCGGAGTTACCCACGGAAATTCATAACTTGGTTCCAAGAAGTCCTGGAGAACGGGAAAAAGTGGATATAGGTCAGCAGAGAAAGAGAAGATAACTGCTACGGTTGGGTGGGGCGTGCGCAACTGTGGGCGGAGTATGCGCCGAAATTGTAATCTGGCTCCAAGGAGTCCCGTAGGCAGCGAAAAAGGTAGGTGGAGGTGGGTGGAGGAGTGGATCAAAGTAGGCGTAGTTTGCGACGAAAATTCAGAACTCGGCTCCAAGAAGTCTTAGAGAAAGGGAAAACGGGGTTAGAGGTTGGCGAGGGAAAAGAGGTCAGCTGCTTCCAAGAGGTCCCAGAGACCGGTAAAGGGCTAGAGGTCGGCGAAAGGAAGAAAGCCAAATGCTATTGGTGGGCGGAGCACGCACCGAGGTAGGCGGAGTTTGCCACGAGGTTTATTGTCCGAAAGCAGTCAGGAGATCGGGAAAAAGAGAATAATGGTTAACGAAGAAAGAGAGGTTGAAAGCCGTCGATGATGGAGAATTTAGCTGAGAATTCAGATATTCGTGGTGTATCAAGCCAAATTTGAAAATTTTCGTCGCATCATCAAAATTCGCCGCAGATCTGTGTTGCGCGCGCAGCGCGTGCGGCGCCAACTGGTATTTTAATAATTTTAGACCGAAATTTCTCCAGAAATTAAGTATCAAGTCTCTTGTTTATGGAGAATCTATTGGTAATAGCGGCATTCTCAGAAAATGCACAGCAACTTTGGAATAGCAAAAATTTAAGGTGGGCCTATAATTATGAAACGCAGTGTGTAAGCACAGTACATATATCTTATACATTTACAATATATCGATACAATACATATAAACACAATAATAGTATTACGAATGCTTTTTCTCGTCACACTTTATCAGCATTTTTCAAAATTTTACTTAAACAAAGCATGCCTTGTTATGAGCAAATAGTGTCGAATATCCTTGAACAGCCAACGAGCCTCAGTGGAGCAGCTGAGTGCCTCATGTCCCGTGGCGCCTATTAACCTATATGGTCGTGTAAGTTTATACATCGCCTACAACAATATTGGGCACTATTCAACTATTCCGACCCCAAAAACTCAAAATTTTATTTTTCGTCGAAACTTCGCCTATAGGGGTAATTCGGTGTCCTGATCACGAAAATGAAGTTTATTTTTGGCGCTGGCGCCATTTGGCGCCAGTTGGCGCCAACTTGGCGCTAAGGGTGTTTTCACCAAATTTGCTGTAAACTTGTGAATAGGGGTTATCGAGGCTCCTGATCACGAATATGACCTTAGTTTTGGCTCAATTTCTCTAGATGAGGCTCGAAATAGATGTCATCTAGGCGCTCATCCAGTAAGGGGGGCATCAAGTGGCTGCCCTCACCCCCCACCCCCCTGAACTGGCTTCACTCCCCCTGGCTCGCGGGGTCCCGTACTGCGAGAAACCTGTGTGCCAGGGGGAGTGTAGGCAGTCTAGGGGGTGGGGGGTGAGGGCAGCCACTTGATGCCCCCCTTACTGGATCACCGCCTAGATGACATCTATTTCGAGCTTCACCTAGAGAAATTGAGCTAAAACTAAGGTCATATTCGTGATCAGGACCTCAAATAACCCCTATGTGCAAGTTTACAGCGAATTTGGTGAAAACACCCTTGGCGCCAAATTGGCGCCAATTGGCGCCAAATGGCGCCAGCGCCAAAAACGAACCTCATTTTCGTGATCAGGGCACCGAATTACCCCTATAGGCGAAGTTTCGACGAAAACTAAAATTTTGAGTTTTTGGGGTCGGAATAGTTGAATAGTGCCCAATATTGTTGTGCGCAAGTATTGTGCAAAACAAATAAATAAAATAATAAATTTCATGTTTCTTTTTGTTCGCTGGAATCAATTATTATCGCACGGTATAGGGAGTAGTGTAACCGAAAGTGCGACAGAATTGAAAATGTACTTGAAGAATATAAGTATGGAAAAAATAGATGAAAGTGATTAAAAATTAAATTGAAAGTCGTTTTGATTGCTTTATATGCTCGAAGTTGTCACACAGCCGCTTCTTCACTTGTACTACAGTTTGGCGAGAAAATTGAGAGGATGCTATATGCTCTTCTCCGGATTCGGATCTTAACTACTATATAATTGGAGCACGAGAAAATGTCGAAAATACCCTTTAAGAAACTCGTGTTTCACCATGTGCAGCACACGGCCACACAGAGGTAATTGGCGCGGTGCGCAAGGGGTTCATATGATGCCGTAAAAATTTCCCTGATAAGACTATCTTGACTTCTAACAGTGTTAGCTGTAAGAGTGTGAGCTGAAAGCTTGGCACTATGTCACTAACTGCCCCAGTAAGTTGCGCGCCAGTAGAACGCAGCCTACCATTCAAAAAGCAAGAAAGTGTCGGGTGCAGAACAAACACCACAACTGACGACGGCCTCCAAGTGAATCTGGATAGAAGTTGTCCATAGTGATTGCTGATTTCTGGTAAATGATAGTTGTAATTAGTGAAAATTGACAGAATACAACTGCACAGGCTAATTGTTTCATTGGTAGAAAACATTAACATTTTGTGAAGGGCGTCGTCACATGTGGTGCATGGTCTGCGCCCGACACTTTTTCGCCTTTTGAAGGGGAGGGTAGTTAAGCCATGTTCTGCCTTAGTCTGGATAATTACTATGAGTTTGTCCTAACGACATCAGTTAAACAAAAAATATGTACGAGATCCACCGAACGGAACAATAGGCATGAAACTCATATCAACCAAATAAAAGGCAAGGAAGAGGTTATACAAAGAACTAAACGACAAGAAAGGCATGTCAAGGCAAAGGTACGACAAACAAGGTGAGTGGGAACACGATCATGGTAGACCGGGGCATCGCCCTGATGGGTGGAAGAAGCTGGGCCCGAGCGTCCGTCCGGACACTAGGCAATGGAAGTTTAACTTGAGGCATAGAAAGGGATGCGGGAGAGGAATTAGAACGATTCCCAAAAGCGGAGTTCGCCAGCGTTGTAACGAACCAGGGTCGTGACTCTGGCGTAGGACCTTTCCGAAGACGACTTATTTTCTCGCAGAGAAATGGAAAGAGATCGAATTTGTTGAGGAGCTTCCGAAATACCGTGATAGCGATAATAACGAGAAGGAGGAACATTGCGACGAGAAGATACATTAGAAAATTGGCGATCACGAGAACGATTTCGAAAGCAGACCCACCTGTATTCCGGCGAAGATCGCTGGGCGAAGGGTAAGAGCGAGAGAAATGGCCGATTCCACCACAGTTGAGGCACGTAGGTGTCGAACTCAGCCTACGCGATTGGGCTGAAGGTTTCCCTCTTTTCCTCTTAAATGGACGCGTTGAACCACGATTGAAAGGTCGGTTGAGCATATTGAAAAACCCTGGATTCCTATCCGGGAGGCGCCGGTCGCCTCGGAGGAGCGGCTGCCTTCACCTCGATCGGCTGCACCATCTGGGATGGGCGAATCAAGCGATCAGCTGTGGCCTCGGCCAGAAGCTGTTCGACCATCTAAGCCTTAGCTACAGCTTGCTCGAACGTGACCGAATTGTAGAGCTTGACAAAGTAGCGAATATGCAGTCGAAGACGGGCCACAAATTCCTCTAGCATACAATCCTTTACCTTGACCGGCCGTTGCCGCACGAACTAAAGTAATAGCCGATTGGCAGAAGTGGAAGACGAATCCACCTGTTGCTGGCAAGAGGATAGGGATTGACGTGCCATGTAGCGGTGCTATGGACGCTCGACGATAGTTGAACAATTGTCGCGCTCTTCTTCTGAAAGTTCTTCAACTTCCTCCCTGGCCACACGTTCCAAATATCGTGTGAGGAAATAGGCCTTCTGTTGGTAACTCCAAGAAGGACCTCATCCGCATGGCGTCCTTCAAGCGACGAAGCCACAGGGAGAATTGCATAGAATTCTCATAGGATCCTGCAAACGAAACTACTCTGGGTAACGGTCAATCCAGGCTCACGGTATCGACCATTGGAATCGCATTTATGCGCTCCTAGACTACCGTGAACGAATGGTTGAAGTCGGATGTGAGGTTCGGGTTACCTATCAATCGTTTGCGCTAGCCAAGACATCTCGGCTTCAGCTTCTTTCCCCGCTTCGGTAATAGCCAAACCCATCGCGTCAGGACTTTGCGTCCTTCCCACGAACGTTGGCACGGTCTAAATAAGATAAAGCGCCTGCTAGATTATTGGAAGCGGACATGTGATCACTTGATCTGGATCAGGGTAACCGTACTAGAATCAGCAGAATGGGCACGAGAACGGGTTACGGGGGGCTAGAATCAGCAGAATGAGCACGAGAACGGGTTACGGCGGAGACCAAGAGCACAGCGAACGCGGAAGTTAGCCAGGTAACAGATAAACAGTTGCGGCATAAGGAGGGTGATCAGCACAATCGAAAAGCGAAGAATGGCGTTCACCGAACGAAAGATGAGGTACTAGTAAACGAGTCAGAACCTGTTACTGAACTAAACTTAGGCTGACGCACTCGGCCGACGACCTTACCTCACAAAGATCTCGGAAACAGGAGCATCGGGCGTCATGATACAAATACACCAACAGAAGGAATATCTGGAACTAGTACATAGAAACCTTTTTTGTTCGTTTCTCAACGATTTTTTAAATTCTATTTGAATCCGCGGAATGACATCTCCTTCTTCTGCTTCTGCTTTAGCGTCCTCGGTCCGCGGATTCGGTCGATTCCTCGGGTGCTCCGTCGGCCTTCTTGCCACGCCCTGAAACAATGCGATGAGTCATACGAAAACATTAAGTCGCGCGCTTGCATGGCGCGATTTACCACTGATGATCCTGAACGAGTTCGCTAAGGTTGGTCAGGATTGAATTGTGGAAATTGGTGAGCGGAAGCGCTAAAGTAGAGGCGCTAATGCTACAATGGAGCCCTACATTACGGATGCCAGAAAATGACACGAGTTGGATCTCACCGGTTAAGGAATCAAATTTCGGATAGCAAGGGTTGTGCTAAAGGTAGAAATAGCGCACTGCGGAACAATCAGCCAGAGATGCACGTTGCGAAACGACAAAGGTATCCGGGCCGGGGGATGGGAAAATCTCCTGACCGCTGGGAGGGAATGATTTTGCTCGGGTGCAAGATGGAGGTCAATTCCATGTTGAGGGGTATCAGGGTTCAGAGGGAGAAATTTGGTGATATGGAGGGCTCCCGATAGTTTTCATTTGTCCACAGTCAGTAACAGCTTGTGCCGAGAAGAGATAGAGCGGCTGCTGAATATTGGCGCATGGTTTATGGTATTTTTAAAAAGCGATGCTGTTACATTTGAAGACATTTGGTTTTGTATGCAGTAGAAGGGAGCAATACACTGTAAAAGAAGATGCTGAAATAGCATCCTTCGGAAGCATGCAGGCTACAAGTCTCCTCAACTGACAACACCTTGAGCCGCAGTGTGCAGAAGAAGCTGATGTCGACGTGACACGAGATGATATCCACAATGAAGATGGCTTTCATCTTCAAAATGACAGGCAATCGCTGGATAAGGCTAGCGGACATTCTGCTCGACGTTTTGTGCACACAAGGAGCTGATCTCCAAAATCTTCCATGTTTTGGGCAGGAATTACTTCTGAAACGAAGACACCCCTTGTTTTTGTGGATAAATTCGTCAAAATCGAGCCCAGATCCACCATTTCCAATTTTGCGTAATGTGCGTGTTCCGAGGACTGCTTCGCCAGTCACCGATCGTTACTGCGTGTTTCAAGAGGACTGGGCGCCTGTATGTCCCTCAAAATCTACGCTGAGTTTTTGTGACCGTCATTTGCCAAATCACAGTTTACAAGATGTTACAAGATTATAAGTTAAGGAACATAGGATGTATACCGTAACCCACGTTTGCGTCAGAGCGCGGTTGCAGGCTTTCCAGTGCACAATGCCAGCACTAGTAAGAGAGCGGTCAACGACGCCGCCCCTGCTGTTCGGGGCAGCGAACCCAAAAATGGAGCGGCGTCGCAGCGTTGGCCTCGCCGCTTGCGCGACGAAGCCGAACACCGTTGCAGCTTTGGCCTCGCCGCTTGCGCGACGAAGCCGAACACCGTCGCAGCGTCCGGCTCGCCGCCCGCGTGAGGGGGCCGAACACCTGCGACGAAGCCGAACGCCGTTGCGGCGTCCGGTGCGCCGCTTGTGCGACAAAGCCAAGCACCGTCGCAGCATTCGCCTCGCCGCTTGCGCGACAAAGCCAGGCACCGTCGCAGCATTCGCCTCGCCGCTTGCGCGACAAAGCCAGGCACCGTCGCAGCATTCGCCTCGCCGCTTGCGCGACAAAGCCAGGCACCGTCGCAGCATTCGCCTCGCCGCTTGCGCGACAAAGCCAGGCACCGTCGCAGCATTCGCCTGGCCGCTTGCGCGGCGAGGCTGAGCGCTGCGCGCGCGGGCACAGCGAGGTGATCCCCGGGGTGCCGCCCCATCCGACGTGTGGCGACAACCGCTCGCGTTGTGTCCTCCACCTTCTACATAAACGGCGCATAGTACTCTGCGCGGGGCTGCTCGACGCATTCTCTCTTCGTTGAGAGGGTGCAGAGAAGACGAGAAAATCGATAACACGTGAGAATGCGCGCCCCAGTGCAACGTCGAGAAGGTTACGGTATACACCCTATGTTCCTGAACTTATAATCTTGTCAAGATGTTTGGCTATCCAATTCGCCCAATTCGCCCGACTTAAACCCAATGGATATTGCGGGCTGAGGCTTCTCGCTCCGGAACATGCCTTTTGAGCAACATTGAAGTTCGAACTATTTGAAGGCTTCGTCGATGAAGGCGTGGAAAAAACTCTATGTTGGTGGCTCCTTGCGGCCCACGGTGATGTCAGTTGATAAGATGAAACCTGTGTCGGGGGAGGCCATTTCAAGCATCTTCTTGAATGTATTGTTGTGTTCTATTGTATACAGAAATACCGTCCGCAAATGCAATATCTTCTCTTTTTAAAAAATATGGTCAATAAACCATGCGCCACTTTCTAGTAGACACCATGGACGGTAGCAAATTACCTTTAACTCGCAATCAGAAGTATCGATCGGAGATTCTAAGCAAAGAATAAAGAATGGAGAGTGCGATCCAGCCCAGATCAAGCAAGAGCTTCCTACTTTAGATTTCAGACGACAAAATATCAGGAAACGGCTAAATAAGAAAAGAAAGGTTGCAAAAGTACCTGAAGATTATGGATCGCAGCTGCATTCTTTGATTCCTAACAGGTTGAGCTGGTCAGAGAAGAAAAAAAGAGCACGGGATTGAGGAGGCGCAGTCACCACGTCTGACACGTATGACCCTCCAGTAAAAAGTGCTTCGGAGTACTTTTTAGTGAAGGATCAACGTGGCCTCTGCGTCTCCTCAACCCCACAGATTTTTTTTTCTTCTGATTAGTTAGGAATTAGGTTTACAAGTTAACTGTCTAACTTCAAGTCAAATTGGTTTTTTTGGTTATGATCTAACTGTAGGTTAATCAAGACTTAATGTGTTGAGAAGAACTCTGAACCAGTTATCTAAACTGACTTTGGTCTGAGCTAATCTCGACACGTTAAGTGTGAATTAATGAAAGTTTGCTACCGTCCCATGTGTATCGCCAGTTGGAGCCCTTGTCAATCAGCGGTGTCTTTTCAGAAAGCGTAGTGTAGACAATCCATTGTGGTCTGGGTGTGCCTCAAGATCAGAGTTACAGGAGTTCTAATAGAAATGTTAATGGTCCTCATTTGTGAATCAACTTGTGGATTACCTTTCTGTGGAGTGTATTCATATTTCAATAGACTGTATGCGACGCCCATGCCCCTGCTACAATAGGTTTATAATGTTGATCTGCCATCTTCGCATTCGCCAGACTTTATGAGAGAGAAACTCAGCCGAGAAACTTTCCGCTAAAAGGGAGCCTTCACTAGGGTATCTCTAGCCAAACAAGACCATAACTGGCACCGTATCTAAAGAGTGTACACAGCAAAGGAGGTAACGGTAGTAACGTTGTTGACTTTGTTCTCAACAGTCAGAAAGCTACCCATTTGAGGCGTAATACATAGTTTCTTGTTGTCTCGTATTCTTACCGGTGAAAATAGGTAATCTGGTGAATATTTCTCCTTATTCACTCAGTAAGGTTAAACACATGGTATCTCCTAGCATGTATGGTGTTCGTTTGAGATGTGTTCTGGTCTCCAATCTCGCTCTTCATGAATCCTGTTTTGGATCCGCGATGAGAGCTTTAGCGTGGCAGCTACCGAGCTCTACTAGCCGTGATGCTTTTTGCCATGAGTCTTTGTTTGGGGAATCTTGTAGTCATTACGAAGTCTCATTTTTGTCAATGAGTTAGATGTGGTAGACGGGCGGTAGTGTCGCTGTAGACGCTATTTTTTTCCTCGAACGCACTCGAGAATTCGATGCAGAATCCTTACAAGCTCATGGGTACTAAAGTTGACATTGCGCGTTGTAGGATTAGAACAGTTTCAGTCTTTGGACCCCATAACGTTCTATGAATATGTGGAACTGTTACTTTAAGCTGCAACTCAGATCAAATTGGAGGGGTAGCAGTGGTCGATAATAAAATTGTGGATGCCGAATCACATGAAAATCAAAAAAGAACCAAAGCAAATCGTCGACGAAGCCATTAGAAACTATCCACTCTTCCTGCTCGAAGTAAAAAGTGCGGGGCCGGACGCGTTTCACGATCTTGCTTGTTCCCCAGCTTCACTAACCTGCGCGTATTTTAACTAGCCGCTACGACGTAATGCAGGTTGCGTTTGATGGGTGTGCACAAGGTATCTCGTAAATAAGATAGCATAAGTCGCCACAGAATTTGCAGTTCTAGCACATTAGTCGCGATTAGATTTGTAGCGCTATCGCCTTCACGCACTTTCGAGCCGCGACAACGTGCATCTGTCATACTCGTGGGCTACTCTATCCCACACAAGGAACAGATTCTCCGACACGATCTCACCTAGTGTTGTTGGTTCAAGGATTGGTGATTTGGTATGCGGTACTGCTTTCCTTTTGCTCGGTGATTTATCTCGCTGGGATTTTGTGGCTTCGAGGAAAAGAGCTCAAAGCTAATGGGCTTCGCGCTTGTCGTTTCATTGAATGTGCCGTAGTTCGGCTTTCACCAATTAATCTTAGACACTCATAGATCCAATATTGAGTCTTTTTCTGATCAAATTTGGGAGCTTACTGCGAGTAAACAGCGTCAATCTGTAGTGTGTGGTGACTATGCAACTACTCCTTGAGCTCATCATCGTGATTGACTGTGGGTCAATACACTCAAAAGAGATTTTCATGAAATTTGACGTATTTGCAAAGTTTCTCAATGATGTGTACTGGTAGTATTACACGATTGATAGCTAACACGCATTATTTTTAGCAATTCTTCATCTTACAAAAAGCTTGATCCTCTTCAGGCTAAAAAAGACAGGTGTTAATCAACTACCCTGCAGCTAAACAGATCTAATCCCAAAAGCAACCAAGAAAGGGATGAGGTTGTAGCTAGCGAAAAAGTCGAACTGAGTACTAGAAGACTACACCCATTTTTGGAAAAAAAGCTTAAATAAATTTTAACTCAAATTGAAAGGCAGTTTATCAGTTCCAAAAGCGAAAATGCCCTCCATAGGTTACTTGACTTCAAGCTGAAAACGAGTGGAATTTCAAGCATTCCGGAACTAAGGCAAGCGTGGCAGCCACGCCAAGCGCAGTGACTGGATATCTTGTCTTGATGAAGCATCAAGAGGTTAATTTATTTAGACTATGCAAAACTTTTTATAGAGTTTCCCATCTCCAATTTCCAAGATTGTGGAATGGATCAATGCCTTTCCTGTTAATACATCCTAATTAGCTCGAAATAACGTTAAATTTTCGGATCTAGCAAGGAAAGGGTACCAGGTCGAAGTGGATGTTTGTAACGCGACATACACAACTAGAAGTGTCTTTGGACGTTGATTTATCTGCCCTCCAAATCTGAATATAAACCAAATTATGCAGTGGCGGCGTGCAGTGGGCCCCTGCCGACGAGTAAGAGGTCGTGTAATCGACCTCTTGGCAAGTTTTCACTTATTTGAGAACACTACTAAAAGCACTATTATCCGCGCTACGCCATCAGAGATAACCTGCATCACAAGTAGGACTAGCTAGCCATTTGCAAACGACTGCCCCTGACAGGGTCAAACGAGGTGTCGAGGAAAATTTTGAAATACGACCCTTTCCCGACGTAAGCAAACCAGCCTTTTTGGCACATCGGCTGGGACCGTATGACTTCAACTCGGTTGGTACGATAGGAGAGTACTGACGCAAGTAGTGCAGCTGGTCCAGTAGCTTCGCCAGAAGGACCGGTCTGCTCACCCTTGGACTAAGCCTAGGAGAGGGTACGGATCCGTCCTCTCTTTAAGGCTTAGTTCTAATGTAAGCGCCAAATTGGGGCCGGTATCTAGAGGGCCGTGTTGAAGGTTGTCCGTCCACCGGTTGGGACAACATCCCTCCCAACATTCAGCATACGGCTCCAGCGATGTGCCAAAAGGGTGGTTTGCTTACGTCCCGTTCCCTCCTCACATACCGAGGTCCATGGAACGATCTTCGGACAAGCCGAACTATTGTGAAGGTTGTTTAAACGTTGACGACAACTGCGCGTTTTGGTTTTTGCCTCGCGTGGGACCACGGTGATTTTGAAGGCGCTGCCGCCACATCAAATCCATGAATTTTGTGACCGACGTCACACTCGACGGCGGGCAAGAACGTGGAGCGATCGAATCGCTCCATCGCTTGCCCATCGCCGAGTGTGACGTCGTCTGAGCTTTAAATAGCAAAACTCGGATACAACAAAATGTTTTCGCATGATATTCGATGTGTCAAAATTATCAGAGGGAACAAGTGTTGATGTTCGATCGAATTGACGTAATTGCAATGAAAGGAAATTTCAGTTGCTTTTGCTGTAGTAAATTCAAAATATTTTTGACACGGTTGCTTCAACAAAAACATATATATGCATTTCTACTACTCTTTTTCATGACCAAAATTGTCAGATTATAAAGAATCAGCAATGAACACAATTGGGAAATTCGCAGGACTTGTGAAAACTTCGTCAAAAAGGAGAATCTTCAATAATTCGATGATATCCCTGTTAGTCATATTATGGTATTTTCTATAGAATAGATGCAAAAAATTTGGAAGAAGTAATCGTACGTGAAAAAATGGCACTATTGAGCTATTAAACCCCAGAGGGGTGAGATGGATCGAAAATTTTTCGTTGAAACTTGCGCTAGGGGGGTTATCGAGCTCCTGATACGAATATGACCTTAGTTTTATGGCGCTTTGGCCATTTGGCGCAATTTGGGATGCAAGGGTGACTCTCACAAGGGCCGGTATCTAGAGGGCCGTGTTGAAGGTTGTCCGGCACCGGTTGGGACAACCTCCCTCTCAACATTCAGCATACGGCCGCAGCCGATGATGCAAAAGGGTGGTTTGCTTACCTCCCGGTTCCCTTCCTTCCAGTACCGAGGTCATGGAAGATCTTCGGACAAGCGATATCTATGTGTGAAGGGTTGTTTAACTGACGTTGACGACAACTGCGCGTTTGGTTTTTGCCTCGCGTGGGACCACGTGATTTTGAAGGCGCTTGCCGCCACATCAAATCCATGAATTTTGTGACCGACGTCACACTCGACGGCGGCAAGAACATGGAGCGATCGAATCGCTCCATCGCTTGGCCCATCGCCGAGTGTGACGTCGTCTGAGCTTAAATAGCAAAACTCGGATACAACAAAATGTTTTCGCATGATATTCGATGTGTCAAACTTATCAGAGGGAACAAGTGCTTGATGTTCGATCGAATTGACGTAATTGGCAATGAAAGGAAATTTCAGTTGCTTTTGCTGTAGTAAATTCAAAATTATTTTTGACACGGTTGCTTCAACAAAAACAGATATATTCATCCTTCTACTACTCTTTTTCATGACCAAAATTGTCAGATTATAAAGAATCAGCAATGAACACAAATTGGGAAATTCGCAGGACTTGAAAACCTTCGTCAAAAACGGAGCATCTTCAATAATTCGATGATATCCCTGTTATCATATTATGGTATTTTCTATAGAATAGATGCAAAAAATTTGGAAGAAAGTAATCGTACGTGAAAAAATGGCCTATTGAGCTATTACAACCCCAGAGGGGTGAGATGGATCGAAAATTTTTCGTTGAAACTTGCGCTAGGGGGGTTATCGAGCTCCTGATACGAATATGACCTTAGTTTATGGCGCTTTGGCCATTTGGCGCAATGGCGAGTCAAAGGTGACTCTCACAATTCGCTGAAACTTGCGCTAGGGGGGTTATCGAGGCTCCCGATCACGAATAAAACAATCATTTTTGTTGTTGGCGCTATTCGGCGCCTATTTCCTGCTCGTCTGCACCCTAGCACTAATTAGATAGCAATCAGGACTAAGCCTTTGAATAGTGGAGGGCTCCAAGGTGAGTAGGGCACTCCCCTGTGGTCTAACACACTCGAAGTTTGCCACACGGTTCGTGGTTCACCCATTCCGGAGTTCACTCCCCTCCCCTAAGCTTAGTCCTAGGCGCCATGTATGAAAAAGCCTAGAAAATCAGAAAATATGCGTTAAACAACACGAATGTTAAAACGAGTGTCATATTCGTGATCAGGGCCCCAAATAACCCCTATCCACAAGTTTACAGCGAATTTGGTGAAAACACCCTCGGCGCCAATTGGCGCCAAATGGCGTTAGCGCCAAAAACTAAGGTCATATTCGTGATCAGGAGCCTCGATAACCCCCCTAGCGCAAGTTTCAGCGAAAAAATTTTTTGATCCATCTCACCCCCTCTGGGGTTGTAATAGCTCAATAGTGCCAAAAAATTAATAATTTGTGTGTGAAGTGCATGCTCTGCACAATGTCGTCAACATGTTAATCCTTCTTGGAATCTGTTTACAAGGAAAAACCCTGCTATCTTACCCTCCAATATAAAACCCCACCAGTACAAGAGTAAAAACATCAAAAATCATCGACAATGAGTTCAAATGGAGCAAAAACGACGAAATAGTCATGAAGCTAGCATAATATGACAACACCTCTTCTTCCTTTATTTTCTTTGAAAGGCTTACCAATTTTTAGCACTACGCAGAGTATGATCTCAATCTAGACGTCCACCTATCGGCTGAAAGAAGCCTGTAACCGCCTTAACCAGCTGTGTGTTTGGCGTTGACCGTGGAGCAGCTTATCTGCTATTGAAATTTGAACACAAATTTAATTGATCATAACCTTCTTCAATATTGACGAATTGTAGATCTGAAAGCAGATTTGGGAGTTTCGTGCAGAGATCTTTTCAATCAATATGGACTTTAAAAATCGGTGAGGAATGACAAATTTGGATTGATTAACGAAGAAAGTTTATGATGAGCGCGAATTTTTACAATTCCGAAGCCGTTCAGTCCAAACTCGTTAAATCTGAAAACCTAATATGGCAGACAAAACTAAATAGAAGATTTGCTGTATTTAAATGTTGCTAGAAAGGCTCAGTACGTCCAGTATTTGGAAAAATGGCCACGTTGAGGATTTTCGTCGTAAGGTACTTTTTTGCTGCATTGGCTGTATTTCAGCGATTATAAGTGCATTCAGGGGTGATTTTTTTTAAATGTTAGCAGACTCGGATTCAACGAACTTATTTCTTTATGATAGGCATAAAACTGTTTGGCGAATCTCAACTGTGACACTTATTTGTTCTGAATTCGACGCTGAAGGCTGCATTTTTTCTTATATAGTAAACTCTTCTCTGTGATTTCCCACGGACCCTCACAGAATCCTCTTGATTTTTTCTGAATTCAGAGACTTTCTCCAGGGCTGTAGTGTTGAAGCGCGCGCAACTAACATGGCCCACTCTGGGACACGCCATGTGCTTCACATCCCTTCAGATTGGAGGATTCACTTGAGAGATAAAATATGCGCCGGATGTGCGAATTTTTGATTCCACTGAGGTGGATTAGAATTACTACGCGGACTCTTCTGAAGCACGAAGATCTTATGTGGGCGGGATTTGTGTAAACACTGATATTGGAGATCCTCTGGCCTTCCGTTGCATCGATTCAATCCTTGATATTTGTACTCCGACACTTATGATCCTACTGCATCGATCAGGCCCGATCTCTTCCTCCCAGTAAGCCAATACGACCTTCCCTCCTGTAGGGCTGTCGAGGATTCCTCAACGCAGCTTGACCCTGATCTACGATGATGATGACACGCGCACAAAGGGTGCTCTAGCGGACATTACTGAACATCAACCACCGGGAACAGATAAGCAGCAACTTGTGCAGCACAAGCATGCGCTTGAGTTCCCGCATCCGTGACGCCGCAGTGCGGGACGCAAAAAGATAATGGGAGGGACACGTAGGTCACACGCACGAACGATCAGTGGACGACTCGCATTACGTTCTAGTATTGATGAGACGATGACCGCACAACTGATCGTCCCCGCAATGTGATGGAAAGACTCCCTGAACAATCGTCAAGAAGCTACGGACCAACACTGGGCCCAAACCGCCAAAGATCGTCAAAAATGGAGGGGAAGTATCGTGCTGGCCGCAGATCTCGCGTGAAATCATCGGCCGACCACGAGCATCCAAGTATATAAGTAAATAAGTTAGTGTTATTATCATTATTGTTATTATCATTAATACTAATATGTACTAATATTATTACTATTATTATTACTATTAATATTATTATACTAACATTAATGTCATTAATACTAATATTAATATTATATTTATAAAAAGTTGATATTATTACTACTATTATATCTGTAATATATTCCATATATTAGACGGATGGGGCGGAAGTGGTGTAGTGACAAGGTGGCGCGACTTACATCGCGAGCGGTCAGGGATCAATCCTGGGTCGTTGAGTCGCCCGGGCAACCAGCCTTCCATCCTCGGGGTCGGTTAATTGGTACCAGACTTGTCTGGGAAGAAAAACACTGACTTGAACATCGGCTGGCCCCGCAAGTCATTGTATAGGCCACATCGCATTCAAATGGCACTGCGAATGTACAATAGAAGTAGAATGCGTGCCGCATCCCAAAAAGGATTGATCACGGCAAATGCTTTATCCTTTTTATCCTTTATATTAGACGGATAACAACGGCCGCGAGAACGGCTGTTACCGCAATCCGCCGCCGCAACAAATCGATGCCACGTGGCATTCGGCATGCCTCTTCCGACGTTTTTCTGCGCACTCCACGGCGACAGTGCGGACGATACGGAGCCCGTCCATTGTACGGAGCACCCGAGCTGTAGAAGGGCGAATGTGGCAGCGTGTCGAACTGGCCGGAGCGTTCTTCGCAGGCATGTTGGAGTTAACCTCCCTTGCCTTGCGCGCGAAGCGTGTGCTGCATGCATTTTTGGATAGTCACCCGCAAGGGTGGCTTGTGATAAGACGGTTATCGCAGTCCGTGGAGAGAGCGTTCAATCTAGCTAATTTATTGAAAGGGCGCGGCTACGGGTTACGGTAACAGCCGTTCCGCGGCCTTTATTATCTGTCTTGTATTCCATATTCCATGTCGAGGGTGCTATGATGATACCGCATTGCTTGACCCTTTCGGTCCTGGCGGTGGCAATCGCCCCCAACAAATTCAAAGGCACTGCACTGTCTGCGTAACAGCATATTTGTACTACTCCTAGATGTACTACTCCTGCTTCTGACAACCTTTTCCTCCCTTGTGCACCCGCCATTTTATTGTGTGTTGCTCTTACATTACAAGCAGAGTCAACTGTGCGTTGCGCAGATTTCAAAATTTTTACGACCCCTCCCTCTCGGAGAGTATCAGTACGACCCCTCTGTATCAGCTATTGTGGCTTTTTACCTTTCGAATCATAGGTGGCAAAACATTGGTGTATGCGCCGTCAGCGATATGGAGAGGTGATGGACAGTAGTAAGTCCGCGCGCTTGGTCACGCTCAGAGGACGGGGATCGAGGTACCATAAAATTTACGTCACTATATAGAGGCAGCAGAGAGTTTCACTTTCAGAAACGTACCAAGCTTGCTTTCGAATAGCAAATCTGTTTTTTTTTCATAAACTGCATAGATAAACCTTGCATCTGTTACGTTACGGTACAAACCTCTTCATTCAAAGGGTTATATCTTTCTTCAGAAGTGGTCTCATGAGTTGGGAGACAAAAATTTAAAAACTTCAAGTCGTTTTCTTCCTAGAAAAATTTTATGGTCATGGAAATGTTTAGTTATTCAAAAATCGTCCTATTGCTCCGTTTTTTCCCTCAATGACTTTTTAGGTTATTCTCTTGAAACGCAACTTTTCAACCTTTAAATGACCATAGGTTTCTTCAAGATCGCTACATTGAGAAGCGGTAAAGGCTACTGAAATTAGAAAGGTCAGTACTATATAGCAAATGCTGGAATACCTTAGTGGGAGAACCTTTCTCCTCCATAAGTTTTAATTAATACTCCAGAGGTCTATCAGCTGAAACGCTGCGCTTTCCTCCACTTCGTTCTAAAAGCATGGGAGTTTTTTTGGAAGAATTTCTCGTTTGTGCTCACTGGAATATGACGTGTTTTAGTGAATAATCTCTCTCTGGAATGCGCCATTTAATTGAGACGCAGTGGCAGTTGAAAGTCTGTCCTCCTTCGCCACTTAGCCACGCCTTGGCAGCTTCTAATTTTGGGGAATTTTACTTGTAATCAGAGTCAACCGTCTGTTGCGCAAAGAACAACGAGGGGTTTACGACCCCCTCGCTGTTCTTTGTGCAACAGACGGTTGACTCTGATTACAAGTATTTGTGCACAAGTGCTACAATGAATCGGCGCTGTCTCAGCAACTTACTAGGTAAATGTCAATTTCCGAAAATACTTTCAAGCTCCGGGATTAGAATGGTGCTATCAGCGCTTTGTAGTGATAGCTTAGCTACGGAAATACCTGAAAGTGGACAGGAAAGCAAATTTTTGGGAACCCTGAAATTGAGGCCTTAACCTTCAATAGGGACGGATGTGGGACGATGGCGAGAAAGGGCGGAAGGAGACAAAATGCGCGAGAGAGCATGTCGTTTGAGAGAGCACGCTGATCTCTCTTTTTCTACATAACTTTTAAAAATTTAGTATTTCTCTGACTCAAGCTAAAGAACCACGAAATTGTGTCACTCTTCACGTTTTCCTAGTGTCTCACTTTGTGGTGGGAAAGTTCAAATTACGTTATGGTGTTAGTTATGTGCTCACATGTAATGAACAATAGCAAGAAAATATTTTTTACACGAAAAAAAAACAGGGCTGAAAGGGTGACAAGTACATCTATTGGAGGAGGTATTCAAACGTCCTATGAGCATGCCTACTCGTGATAGGGTCGTTCAATTTCCGCGCAGCTGTTATTGAATTAGGTAAGAGCCCAAGACGTAAAATTTATCGATTTTAAGGCCATTCCACTTTCCGAATACATTACTCGTTCGCTTTGCCTTCACTTATAAACTTAACGTGATGTGAAATTTACTTCCAAAGGCTTGAACTCCTGAAAAAGCGGCGTTCACTTCGAAATATGAATATTACTATAGCTTGATAGATAATATGTCTCCCTACGTTTAAATGCAGTTTTTTGGAAAAGTATCTATGACTTTGAAAATACAGTACATTACCTTGTTTGTTGTTGACTCAACATCATCGTTTCATCAATGTAATTTTGTGCATAGAGGTTACACAATTTTGGTTGGTTACAAAAGTTGCGGCCGAAATCGGTTTCCTCAACCGCTATTCTCTGGTTTTCTTTTAAAGAGAAAAAGCGACAAAAGTGAAAGTTCCTGAGGAACCATCGTACATCGAACCCTTCTCCAACCCAAAATGTCTTTTTCGCGCTTTTTGAATTATATTTACGTCAAACAAATGGGATCAATGAAGACTTCGAAAAGGGCTCAAAATTTTCTTGTGTTCCAAATCTGGTATTTTTTTTCACGAAATGGAATCGAAAGGAAGTGACAAGGGTACATCAAATCGACCTTATAATTCGTGTATTGTTTCAAGCGGTTTTCGAAGGTTGACAATTTATTTAGAAGCCTGACACATGGAGACATGTGTACGTCAGTCAACCTGTACATCAATCCTTTAATTTCCTTCGAAATCCGACATGACATGGCGAATTATTCTCGTTTTAGTTTGAAAATTTTGAAACAGCTTTTGCTGGTAACGGTAGAAGAGCTGACCGTAAGAAGAATCGGAAAACTGAGGAGATCGTCTTCATTTTCGTAAACCATTTGACACCATTCTCACATGCAAAGGCCCACATCCGAAAACTCAACACTCACTGATTTTGTTCGAGTTGCAGGATATTCAGTCCGTCGCAAACGTCGGTTCTTCACCACTCTTCGGAAAATATATTGTGCGATTTAAAATTATACCATTGCTTTGCTTTGCACACAAAGAATGGAACGGTCGAGGAACTTTTGACCCTTTTCTTTTGCGCTCATTGAATTTACAAATCGGAGCCACGAATGTATGCGTTTTTTTTCAAGTATGGTTAAGTGCTCTGACGAGCTGTACAACAAGAACGGATCAGGAACATCATACTACGATTGTTGTAGTGCAAACGTCCTTCTGATGTGAATATTAATGTGGAAAGAGCAACAATTCCACAGCTCAGAATGAAGACTTCCTTTCGTGTTGTTTCGTGCTTCATATCTTTTTTTTTCCGCACGCAGAGCAAATCTTTTTTTCAAAGATTCTCAATTTCTGACTACAAATTGGTCACCTCGTTTTGACGACGAGCTTCTTGAACTTTGATTATCCCTATCAAAGTATATGAACTCGAGTGCTGCTACACAGGCTTCATGATGATACATCCACCTACAAATCATTCAAAAACCCAGTATCCCGGAATTTCCGAAAAGCATCCCTGAGGGAACTCGTGGCGAATATGGAAAACAATACCGAATTACTGCTTGAAGGGGCTCAACTGCTGTTTTTTTTTCAAGTGAATGCCGCTTTTCTTAGGTCTCACCTTGCACAGCGGCTGCATGTCCCTGTGTTGCCCTCCACTATTTGCTGCTATGTCTCAGTTACCCTCCGGATTTCCTTCAAGGTTTTTAGCTCCACATGAGCACTTCGAAATGAGAAAGCCGCTGAGTACAGAAAAAGCGGAAAGGAAGTGTAATATAACTAAATAGAAGTTGCTAAATGCCGATTTTGCTCTATCCAGTCTTTCACCGATTCTCATATCAATATTCACAGCGATTTCTTGCCATGAGCATGGGATTTCTTTGTTTTGCGCTAGCTGATGATCTTAGAAGCGTGGAAGTTCGACACATATCGAGCAATATCCATCGCAAGATCATTCTCTGAAGACTATTCAGTTTTTGAGCTCTGCTTGGTGAGGATGTACGTATTCCTCGCAACAGGTCGCTTTTTTAAAGAGCGTAAAGCAAAGAACAATATCAGAGATTAAGGATAAAGCATGCAGCATTGATAAATCCCTTTTTGTGATGCACCACACATTGCATTTCCCCTTAGAGTCGTGGTGGTAATTTGAATGTGATTGTGATTTGGCTCATACAATGACTTGCGTGAGATAGCCGATGCGAAAGCCAGTGTCTTCATACTCCCAGACAAGCCTACCGATTAAAGGAATCCTTCACGGGAAAATCATGATTCTATTCCAGCCACAGATCACTGAGGCTCATTATCCACGATAAGGAGGAAAAGAACAAAAATATTGCTTTTGTTTTAGTAAAAGTAGGTACTCTGCTACGCGTTCGAAGTGCCCAAGGACCTTTTTCACAAATGCTGGCGACGGGGATGCTTGCACTTGAATCTTGAAGTGCCTTCACTAGAAATTCTTTCTGGCCTTCTGCTTTATTGCATTCACAGCTCACACTTCTACACCATCCTAGTCTATCGATCGATTTGCCTCTACTCTCTGAAATCGCGCGCTTTCACCAGATTCTTTCATTGCGTCGCCCATTACATAGGCGCCGCAGAGCGGAATTATTCCATGCCCCGCCTTTGGCTCCGCTCGAATTACCTTCGATGTCCATAGAATGGATTTTTTTGAGTTTGTTTTTCTTCGGAAAACGAACCATCTTGCGTAAAACTTTGTGTGCTGTTTCCAGTGATTGCAACTGACACATTCATGTCAAGAAAAAAATACACTACGTTTCATAATTATAATTCCACCTTGCAATTCCCCAAAATCTTGCAAATTTAGATATTTCAGAAAAAGTCTCCAATGTGAATGTGGCAAATATAAATGCGAAATTGTCTGTGAATATCAACTTCCAACTTAATGTCACTAGAATTTTTTCTAATTATTTTTGTGTGAAAGGCCACTCGGCCGACGTTTCAAAATTATTATTCCACCTCATGTTTTTTGACTACTTTTCCGTTCTGTTTCCCGAATTTTTTTTTCATTGTAGCGACACTTTGCCTGTTAAGAGGCCGGTGTAATGAAAACTGCTGTAGGACTTTGAAAAAGCAGGTCGCTGCAAAATCTGTTGAATGAATTAATCGCGCCAGGTTTGGACGAAATTCACGCTAAGCTCAGGAATTCCTTTTGGGATTCAATGATATGAAATTCAGAAGAGCGGCAAAAATCACTTCCTTACTTTCTGATTTCTGAGACCGTGCCACGAGTGAAAAACTTCCACTTCAGCTAAGTCGTGCTCTGTCATCGATCTTTTTCAAAGCTTCATTTCTTAATGGACTAATGTTTCGTGCGTGTGAGGGAACACCAATTTCATTCTTATGTGGAAAATGTGGAAGGCACAATCTCTGTCACAAAATCATGGCAAGAACTGGGCCAAATAAAGCATGAAGATGCAGCCCAGTTGGCTAGAGTAGGGTCCTTTCTTGCCTGATTGTTTATCTGTCGTTGTTCTTGCCATTTTATTTCTTGAAGTAGTGCTTTACGAAGAAAAAAGCCACCATGAAAAACATGGGAAGAACTCGGCTGCATCTTCATGCCAGAACCGGCCCAATTTTCGCCGTGATTTCTTGCCACAGATGATACCTTCTATATTTTCCACTCAAGAACGAATTTGGGATTCCACCGCACGCACGTTAGTCCATTATGAAATAAAGTTTTGAAAAAGATTCGATGACAAAGTACGACTTGGTAAAGTGGAAGTTTCTCTTGCGGCACGGCCTTCATTTCTATCAGAAAGCAAGGAAGTGATTTTTGCCGCTCTTCTGAATTTCATATCATTGAATCCCGTAAGGAATTCCTGAGCTTGGCGTGCATTTCATCCAAATCTGACGCGATTGCTTCATTCAACAGATTTTGCAGCGACCTGCTTTTTCAAAGTACTACAGCAGTTTTCATTACACTGCCCTCTTAAGAGGCAAAGTGTCACTACAATAAGAAAATTTCGGGAAACGGAACGGAAAAGTAATCAAAAAACATGGGGTGGAATAATAATTTTGAAATGTCGGCCAAACAAGTGGTTTTTTACACAAAATCATTAGAAAAAACTCTAGTGATATTAAGTTAGAAGTTGATATTCCCAGATAATTTCGCATTTGTATTCGTCACATTTTCACATTGGAGACTTCTTCTGAATCATCTAAATTTGGAAGATTTTGGGAAATTACCAGGTGGAATTATAATTATGAAACGCAGTGTACAAGAATTTTCCGCGAAGGACTCCTTTAACAGACTCCAGGGTGATGGAAGAGTCTACTCCAACGAGTTAGTACAGAATTATTTTATTCAGGATTGAACCTCGTCACCAACGCATACCTCTTGCACTTGTGATCTGTTAGGATGTCACAAAAATATTTTTCGTTTATATAGTTCAGTAAGATTCATCTAGTCCACATGTGCTCTGATGTCCTTCGCGAATTCAAATCGGGCGCCTCAACAGTCCAGGCTGCGCGCGCCATCACCCGTACTGAGTATAGCTTCTCTGTTTTAGCTCGCTGCTTTATTGCGGATGGTGTGCTGACACCAACGACGGTGAAGACTTTCAGGATCAGTACGCTCGCATTTAGAAGTAGTCGTCGGAGCACAAGGAGTATTTGACAACGTGCTATCAAATTCAGAAAGAAGCTCTCAAGGGCGAAGGGCCACCGTGGCTTCATTGTGCACCTGTGGCAATGCTTAAAGCAACAGTCCAGGCAGGGTTTCAACTACTTGGTCATTAGTCGGTCCAAAAATTGCCCCAGACAACTATAGTTTATATGGACAATGTCTTTGAATTCAAAGCCTACCTCTAAAATGCGCTGGAAGGGGTCGAAGTCCTCTTGGAGGGGGCGGATCACCCATATCGAGGCGGATCGCTCAACATACGCTGTGCAGAGTCCGCGCTTGACTAGCGGTCGTTGCGGGACCGCCGCGCTGTATGAGGTTGATTCCATAGGAACGCAATTGAAGCGCTTCAATTTCGATTGCTGGCAAATAGTTATATATTTGCAAGCATGCAGCTATTTGCCAGCTGTTGCAATTGGAGCGCATGTACTACGGGCAGGTTCGGACAACTCGTCCAACACACGTCGCCCTAAACGGCAGGGAGAGTCCCTGTCTAAGCCCCTGCCCGACGTTTTTTTCGACTTTTTCTTTCTCCATTACCAACTTCTCACCTGCAACGTCATTATAGGTAGTCCTTGACCGCGAATTCATTCCTGGATTGTTGCTGAAGCGAATTGGGAAATGCAATAAAATGGAGAAGAGGGCGCCAGAAGAGGGTCAACTCTCCGTTGGCAAATTTCAAAATTTTTACGACCCCCTCCCTTTTCGGAGGGTATCGGTACGACCCCCCGTATTGACTACCATGTCTTCCACATAATTTAATGTTCATCATTGATGTGTGGGCAGCCACCAACATGGAGAAGTGGTGGACCGTGGTCAATCCGCGCGCTCTGTCTCGCTCAAAGGACGGGGACCGAGGCAACATGAAGTTTTATTCATTACGCAGGAATTTCCAAATTTCTGCGCAAACCAGTACATGATATTAATCACAAAGGTTTCTGCTTTCAGAAACCTACCAAGTTTTTTTTCGAACTCTCAATTTTCCGTATTTTATAATCTGATAAACGAAACCTAGTAGCAGTAACGTTGCGATCCAAACCCCATTCCATTCAAAAGGTTATATTTTTTTTCAGAATCGGTCTCATGGAACCAGCCACCAAAATTTTAGAAGTTCAAATAGTTTTCTTCCCAAAAAGTATTCGAAATGTTACGAATCTTTATAACTTCAAAAAACCGTCCCGTTGTTCCGTTCTTTGTGCACGCGCGAGTTTTCGACATTCGAACATTCATAACTTTCTTCTACCCAACTTTTTGCACGTCTAAGGCTAATTAGAATTGAGAAGATTAGCGCTTTCACAGAAGCACCTGACTTTTTTTCCAAGGTCACTCTCTCAAAAAATAGTCCCGTTGTTCCATTTTTGGGGGGTATGTGGTCAGATTTTTGAGAAGGCGCGAGTTTAGAGCTTCCGAATAAGTGCTGAAACTTTTTGAAGTAATCACTCGCTCAAAAAATAGCCCCTGTTCCTTTTTTCCACCTTGATTTTTTTCAAGCCATTTTCCTGGACGACTGCAGTATTCAACGACTATGCAGTATTCCAAGGCCCATAACTAATGTGATGAGAAGCGGTGAAGACTATTAGAATTAACTCGAAGGGTACTTCATAAATAGTGTGAAATTTTCCTGAAATTCTTTCTTCTGCCTCAATTTTCTTAAGGGGTCTATAGAATTCATTTCAGCAAATTCGCTGCACTTTGTCCCGCTTAGATTTGATTTGAAAGCATCGAAATTCTCTTCAAGAAATTTGTCTGCTCACGGCCGCTAAAACAGAAGGCGTGTTTATGAGTCAACGCCTGCTCAGGTATAGGCCGTGCACCTGTCTGTTAACGGAAGTCGCCCTCGCATTTGAAAGTCTTCCATTTTCCTGAAGAAGGTGTTGGTATCGTAATTGAGTTGCACTGTACTATTATATAGTACTCTTGTTTCAGTTCCCCATGAAGTGGTCTACACGTTGTTCTCCTTGGGAATTCAGGAATGTTCGATCATTGAAGACAGACCAGGTTTTTGCACTACGCTGCAGCGAAGTCTTTGCTACGTTGTGATCTTTCGCTTGCCGCATCAAGAATTACCATCTGAAGAACCCCAACTCATGTCCAAATGCTGCGTAAGACTCAGTCATAAAGACCCCTCGGCTGGATAAGCACTACGAAATGGGTCGCCTCGAAATAGATGGAAGGAACATGAGAACGGACTGGGATTCAACAAATGGTTTTACAGAGTAGGAAGGCACTCACATTATGGTAGCTAGTTGAGAGAGTTTTGAGCTGGATTTATTTTTGTCAATACGAATAAATTTTTTAAAATTGTGCCGGGTGGATATCATGGCTAATGAAAAGATTTTGGATCCCCTGGTCTTCATCCGGGGCTCTTCGGTAGCGGTTGCAGATACTCTGGGCTGCATTGCGGAACAATGCTATTCTCTCTCTGGCTCGCTTATCATGTGGACTTCAGCGACCGGCAGGATATTCTTGCTGATCACTTACATACTCTCGCTCCTAAATTAAAATGGCCAGTAAAAATTCATCTTCATACCTGGCAACTCCGCTATACCTTGCAGCCAATCAGCTAAACTAAGGTTTATCGTCAATGCTGATGTTAGGTAATGGCTGCATGCAATTTGGACCTGAATTTTATAGAACACATTTAAGAATTATTGGAGGCAGATCTACAGTGGTGGCAAGCAGAAAAATATGGGGTAAAAGGTCAACGTACTGTCGAGAGTTCGAGATACCATCTAGATGCTGCTTCCAGAAAAGGGAGCTCAAATCTCCCAGGCATATTCAAGGGATGCCCCGGGATCAAGCTGCTGCTATGAGCGCTTCCTAGAAAAGCTTAGCAGCGGAGCGACCTGAAAGTGGTAAGGAAATTAAGAGAAATCTTCGGAAACGCTGAAATTAAGCTCATAACCTTCTGTGAGGTACGGTGGCAAAACAAGGCGATCAAAGAAGACAAAACACGCGAGAGAGCACGTCATTCGAGAGAACGCACTCTCTACATCAATGCACGCTGAAGTCACCATCTCTTGCTGTGGGTGGGGAGCGTTGCAACTGGGGTCGATGATGGCAGGCTCGTAAGAATTAGCGCCCTAACCGTGCAATTTTAGCAACGGGAAGTTTCCCGTCCAAAGTCCTTTGCCCAGGGTGCCTTTGTACTTATGAAAAAGGGCGCATTCAAAATTTGGCTTATAAAAACGTTTGTAGTTGATATAATGAAGTGGATTACATTTTCAGAGCATGTTAAATTCAACAAAAAAGTAGCAAATCAAGAGTCCTCTATCCCACATCAAAACAGCACTTTATAGGTTTGAGTGACTTGAGGACGTCCTTATTGACTCACGCACTCCCGCATTGCGCGGGTTCTATATGGTGCTCGTAGAGTGAGGAGTCATTCCTGCAAACGGTTACACGACACCTGTCGAAATTAATAACCAATATCATTTAAATGTTGTGCCGGCTTCAAATGGGATTTTCTGATTGAACCAAGCTTCCTGCTAATCTGAGGTGGCAGTTAAAATTGTTTCAGAAGTGCTTCCCTCGTTAACACATCGTTCTTTTGTTGAAAGGATTTCTACAATGATGTTCCTGAATATTCGATTTCAAGCGCCGAATGCAAAAGCCATTGAACGTGAGGAGAATTGAGTGAGCGAAGCTCGTTTCATTGACGGCTAATTGGAAATGGCGCTTGGAGCAATCGCCGAGAAGGAGCACTGCCAAAATTTTCTGACGGACGGCACTCACCAATATTCCTGCCTAGCTGCAGCACGTTCACACCGATTACCTACATCAATACACAAGCTTTTATCCTGTATCTTTCGTTCTCGAATGAGCGAAAAAATTTCCAAGGTAGGATATGAATAGTGTGCCAGTATGTACGTGATTATGTTGCAGTTATGACTTAGCTTATGACTTATTATTATATTTATTACTGGTGATTTCTTTAGCTTCTAGTCTTATTTTTGAGCGAGAGGTTAGCGAATATGTATGTTCAAGTGAATTTGAGAAACCACGAAGAAGTATTCACTTAAAAGACTAAAAATTATTGAGAGAAAGTAGCAAAATTTAAGCGATGTCAGATGTAGCATGTAAAAATTGTAACCACGTGCTTATAAACGCTTAAAAACAAAGTCATCAATAATAAAACCATCTACGACAAATTTTGGCAAAAACGTAAGAAACTAAAGCGAAAGTGAAACTTAGTAGAGGTTATTTAACGCAATGAAGATAAAACCCTTTTCTGAATAGGAGAATATAGGCTGGATTTGCACAACCTCACTCGTTTTCAAATACTCCATCTCGCACAGAATAAAAAATTGCACCAAATTGTCAAACGTGGTTTTCGAAAAGATAGCTAGACTCTTAACCCTGTGGTCCTGAAACCCGCGACTTGACTAGTGTGTTGTAACTGGTACTACCTTATCACTTTTTAACGACGATAAGAAACCGCATGATACTAAATTGCAAAAAGTTTGTAAAAAAAATTCTGCTGAAACACAATATTGACACTATTAGCAGAGAGTGTTCCCGGCTGCCTGCAGAACCACAATGCTTTTGAGTGAGCAGCTTCCTTCTCCTTATTGTGATTATTCATTCTTGTGTGGCCAATAAGAATCATTCACTTAATTATTTATTTGTTCGGAATTCAGCAGTCACAGGTTTTATCAAATTAGAGATCTAGGGATAACATGGTCCAACTAATAACTAAAAATAATCGATTGAACAGGGGGAACATGTAATTTCTATTATTTTGATGCATAATTATTGGGGCTTTTTTCGCGTGTTCTTTTCTCGAGAAGCTTGGCGTTTGAGTTTCTGTTTTTTTCATGAGAATATTCTTCTTTCTTCCGTTAACAGAAATGCTTATCGGAAATTGTCCTCATCTTCACCACACATGCTTACTACTTCTACATATAAATGTTAGAAAGCGGCGGGGCCATTTCGCGACCTCATCAAACTTCTCTGCGAGGGAGCAATTAGCAAAATCCTCGACGAAGGATCGTTCGAAAAGTTTAAAACGCCACGTCTACCGAGAGGAGCTCCTACAACTTTAGCAATTCCAATCAGACGCTGAGAAGCTGGCAAGCGAACAAATTTTAGGATGAGCTGGATGGTTGGTGGCCAGTGTTAGAGCGTGGATCCTCTCTGAAAATCGTGACTTTTTTATCCGTGGAATCACCGATACAAAAGCAAATGGGAAGCATTTTTGTGGGATGGTGACCACGCTCCGGGGTTATTATTTAAACATGCTTTTGTTGAATAATTTTGTCGTTTTCGCTGAATTAAATCTGTTGGAAAAAGCCGCAATAATTATACATCAACCCAATAAATGTCTATTCAGTTGCAGTTTCAGTAAAAGGGACTCGAGCCTATTTTCCGAAATTGGAACCAGGGTTAAGCTAGGTCGAGGAGAATTTCGAAATACGACCGCCCATGCACCATTATCCCCCCTCTTCCCCCTTCCTCATCCCTATCCATGAAACAACTCCTCCCACTACCCAAAAAAAGGAGGAGCCGAAAAGGTCGTTAAACCTTCCCCAACAGACTCCTATTAAACAAAAAACTCTGCCACTCCACCTTCCATTTCAAGAGTAGAACAAGTAGAAATAGTCAAGGAAAAACAATCAATGATGAATCCTACCAACTAAGGAGCAAGAAACAACGACCTAGTCATGAAACACAGCACACTATGATATGTTTCTCAATCTTCACGTTCACCTTTTGGTTGAGAGAAGCCTTGTGCAAGCCTTAGGAAAATGTGTGTTGATCTTGAGAGCTGACCTTGGAGCGGCTTATCACTGTTGAATATTTTTAACACCTATTTAGCTATTATACTATACTATATTGACTAGCTTTCTACAAAGTGGACGATTTTACAATTTGAGAGCAGATTTGTGAGTTTTTTGCCGAGCTCTTTCTGAGCAATGGTACAGTTTTGAAACCAGTGAGAAATTACCAATCTAGATTGATTACCGAGAAATTGTTTTGATGAGTGCGAGTTTTTGCCATTTCGAAGCCATAACTTCCTTCAAATTCGTCATTCTGGGAGATTAATATAGCATTGTAAACTAGAAGATTTGGTCTATGCAACATTTGCTAAAATAATTTGATATGTTCAGCATTTCAAAAACGGCTGTGTTGAGGATCTTTGCCCCAGTACCGCCAAGTGGTTCTCCTTCGATGCATTACAATCTTTCAACGACTATAGCTCTTTTCATGGACGAATTCACACAAAAGAAAAAAGACTCGAAACCAGCAAGCTTTTTTGTTCACAACTGCGAAGCGTTTAGCAATTTCCAACATTGACGATTGTTATTTATATAATATTTGAATTCGACGCTGGAAACTGCATTTCTTCTTGAATGGTGGTTTCGTCGCTGTCGCTTAACACGGCCCTCTCAGATGCTCTTGTTTTTTTAAATCAAGCTTATTCATAACAGAGCAATAGTTGAAGCGCGCGAAACTGACTGTGCCCACTCTGGTATGCGTCGTGCACTTCGCATCCTTTCGCATTGATACTCTTCGAAGAGTAAAATATTCGTCGGAGGTTGCGCGAATTTTGGTTTCTTTAACCTTGTCGTAATAAATAACTGAGTTAGCTTAGAATTACTGCGCGGACCCCTCTGAACAACCAAAATTTTGTGTGGGCATAACATCTGTTTGGAAATCCTCTAGCCAGCATCAGCACCGATCACTCCTTGGTTTATGTCCTCCAACAGTGATGATCCGGCTGCATCGATGCGGCCCGACTACTTCCTCCCAGCGGGCCAAATAGACCCCTCCCCTGTCGGCTTGTCTTGGATTTCTTAACACACGCTTGACCCTGCTTGGAACTGGAAATTGAAGATTTTCAAGCTTGGGCAAGGAGTTTTCCGCCTAAACGAGAAGGCTTACGTTTAATAAGTAAAGTTTTGAAATATGCGAAGACTCAACAACTTCCGCGTGACAATCTACAGTAGCGGTCAAAAGTTTGGAAACTTCTCAATTCCAGAGCGAATTCGGCAAAATAGCTTCCGAATCTACATGACAAAGTAGTAATTCGATGAGTAGCTTTGAATTTATTTGTCGGTGTCGTTTTCACTGACATGGAGTTGACCATAAAATAATTTCGGGACTTATAAGTCGAACACTGCACACTGTAAACCAGATCGCATTCTTTGGTGGGATTCTTAAATGGAATGTGGGTTGAGCGACATGCCAGTTCTTCCGCGGGAGGTAGAACTCAAACGGACTTCAGATCTTGACTTGGTTGCTTCATAGCGGTCTATGGACAACTTGAACTCAGTTCTTTAAACCGCCGTGACTTGATGCTCTCGCCTGCGCTCTCTCGCTTTAACAGCGGCTTATGATTACTGTGATCTGATACAATCAAACATTGCCAAGAAGTAATTGGCTTATCCAATCCGGAGTCTATCCTTCCTCCAAGGCTAAGTCCTATAGTTCTCACCTCCCTGTTTGAGATTTGAAGCCGAGCCAGGCTCCGTTCTCTAATCGTCTGCGCTATAGCCTTTCGCGGCAGAGAACACAGGGGAGAGTACAAATAGTCACGTAATCCTTCATAGCAGGTCCTTTTTCTAGGTTTAGGGAGGCGGCACTGAGGAGGCAGTCCTGCATTGGGTCATAAAAAACAATCTTTTAAGGACAGTTCTGACTATCGAAGGAAAGCGTTGTATTCTATAGACTACTCCTTATTTAGCCCAACCCACATTTTGCTGGATACATGGGACAGGGGAAACGCCGAATGGTCGGACACATGCTCATCCATGACAGGACTTCCACTATTTCTGACTGTTAAACACTGATAGCTAGAATCAGGCTTCCTGTTGATAGAACACTTCACAGGGTCCATAACATTATTTTCAGGAAGACAGAAATTCCACTCGTCGTGAGGACAAAGTTTTACTTCTCGCCATCGACCACGTTAGTCGTTAATGTGCGAGGGCCAGTTGGGTCATCCCACTCTTGAAGCCGAACAATGACTTCTTGTTGGGATATCATCCGTAATATTCACCATGTCGCGGCCGATGTTGGGCTGCACTTGGGCTTTCACATGATTAGGAGAAAACCAGAAAAAGTCGTCCCTTCGCTGGGTACGTGTCGTGCCAACTACCCTTCGCAGTATTTGAGGAAGGTCAATTTTCTTGTGAGGGTATCTTTTTGTGGACGATCACTCTTCTTAGGCTTACTCGACTCCAAAAACGTTAAAGACATTCGATAATATCGCTTCCGCAGGGACTGAACTATTAAGAAACAATTTCAATTTCGTATTCCTGATTGTAGGGTTTAAAAAGGACCTCCCATGGGAAAACTGCTTCGTTTGGGAATGATTTCATTTTGTAATTGCACACCACTAAATGGCTGAACTAAAATCAACAGAAACAAGTTAACATTGAAGAGTAAGAATCATAGTGATGAGGGAAACAAAAGGTTTCCAAACTTTTGACGCGCCATTATTTGAAAAAAATCTTATTTTTCAAACATGATTACGGATTTTTGGAAATCATCCTTCCCATCGTATTCTGGACTTTATTTTTCATGTATTGTCTGAATTTGAGACAATTTCGTTATGAGTCGGCGGCGATGGATCAAAAATAGAAAAGTTTCCAAACTTTTGACCGCTACTGTATTTGACATTTGACATTATGATTTTCGTCATTCTGCTCTATTTTCATATCGCTAATTTGTAGGCGCCAGGCACCTCCTTGTTTTCTAAATATTCTCAAAATAGATTCAGAACAAGGTAACAAGGTAAGTAGGTAGGAAAGAAAGAGACGCGAAATGCGGCGAGTGAGGCGAAACATTGCCTTGACGAAGATTCCAAGCGTTTATGAATGCATGCTTATTATTTGTTTTTAGTACATCATCGAAGCGAAATGCACGGATAATACATTGTTCGCCGGTGCAGCAGCGTTTGGAACCGTCGTTCTCGTACTTCAATCGTTCCCAATTTTCATGAACAATTGGGTTTTTCTAACTGAGCCGCGTCCGATCAACAAAACCAACGAAAACGGAGAACAAATTGTGAGTGTTTTACGACTATCTTATCGGTTATATTCCAGTTTATCTGGGAAGACAAAATAGCGCAGGTAGCGCCGTGCATGTGCTATGGCCCTGCGCCTGAACAAATCATGTGACAAAGTGAGGTATCAGTAGTGACAAGAAAGCCGACGTCATAGTTTGCGAATCGAGCGGTTCGCTAGCGAATCGAACGTTGCACCAGCGAGTCGAACTATGTACCAGCGACTCATTTGCGACGGGACCCAATTTTCAAAGGAAGCTCGCACTTTCAAACACTGTCAAGTGGCGGGACTTGATTGTGGACATTGTTTGAAAGTGGCGGGCTTCCTTTAAACGTTGAGTCCGCCACCATTAAATCGCTGGTACATAGTTCGACTCGCTGGCGCAAATTTGATTCGCTAGCGAATCGCTCGATTCGCAAACTATGACATTGGCCGAACAAGTATGAAGCTCTCGGGATTTCCTTTTAGGATCTGCTACGTATTCTACTTCCACTTAAAATCGTAGTTGCTTACCCGAATGTGTAGACCGAATCGTATTTGTATACGACTCGGTCTACACAATGGGCTAAACGGATTACCCTCCAAAATTTGATGCACGAACCGTGCGCATAGGATTTGAATTATTTGACTTGATTGAATTGGATTAAAAAATGATTGATTCGAAGAACTCTTTCTAGGAAGGCACATTTCACTACAATGTTGGCTACTTTCAAGTGTGTCGAATGTATATAAACAACCAGAGCGGTATCCTTTACAGCGAGTATGAGATTTCAAGTACGTCCACGAAGAATACGCCAGGCTTATGTTATTACTTCTGCTCCTTTATTGCTTTTACCGCGGTTTTTTTAAAATCCAATGTCATGCTTCGGAGCTTATAGCAGAGAGTCCGAACCGTATATTTTTTTAGTTGATATGAATCAATGACCAACAAAAATATAAGTAACCCACTACAAGCTGCTATGTAGGTTTTTCATCGAGCTTCATTGGTGTCGCTATAGAATTCCACTTCGGCGGAAGCTATCAGCTGGCGTTTTGGTGATTCGATAACGCGGAAGTTGATATGTCATCCAATAGTGGTTTGTAGTGAGGGGCAGACAGGACCACTGTTGGTTGTGTTCCTTGATTCTTTTTGAGTTTAATCCTCAGACTGAATATTTTTAAAATCGATTTACCGATGAGTGTTATGTTGTGACTATCGCTCCTTGCAACAACTAATCACCTATGGAAGTTTGGTTGAAGAACGCTGGATCTGACCTGGGATTTTGATACAGGGACTACGTGCGCGGCAGAAACCCCTCTAATCACTACACAATCTCTGCTCGAATGAGTATTTTTGGAAGGTGAATTGTCAACTTAATAACAATTACGAATACATACACCATTTCCATATCTCATTCGTGGAACAAACCCAATGTCCGATAGCGAACACACTGGTAGACATTTTGGTAGACATAAACATCTGCACGGAAAACCCTTGAGGCATTTTGGATTCAAGCCAGCAGTCTTAAAATGAATAAGAGGGAAGAAGGCCTCATGATAACGAGGGAGTTAGGACCTTACATAAAATTAGCCTTCCAGTAGTGACTCTCATTTGGAAAGAGTCCGGATTGCAGCTGGTGCTGTGCTTTGCGGCTGGTTTAGAAGTTCGGATCGAACTGCGGTAAGTGTTCCTTCTTGGGGCTAGTGATGTTTTGGTTTATTTTGAACTTCCATAGGGTGGCGGCGACGTTTGGTTAGGTTGTCATAGACTGTTAGGCTTTTGCAGGCCCTGACAAAGGCGAACCCTTAAACGTCAGCCGATAAAGCTTTTCTACCAGCCTTGTGTCCTGTTCAATAGAAGAAAGTTAGAAACACTTGGTAGAAATGCAAGCTGCACTCTGTAGAAGCGCTGCGATCCGATCGGGTTCTTCTCCTCTATCGTTTTCGTCGGCTTCTGTTGCTTCAGAATCTTTGTCGTCATAGTAGTCTTCTAATTTGGCTCAACTACTTTCTTCACGATTTGGGGCGCGACCGCGACGAACGCAGAAAAGTCGATAGTGCCCGCGAAATGTGCGGGTAAATTTGAAAACGCTCCACCACCACAGTTCGCGAACACTGTGGACTCGTCCGGGCTCGTCGCGGCCGCGCCCCAAATCGTGAAGGAAGTGAAGGAGCCTTCTAGTTCCATTTCTGCATAATCGGATCACTCGGAATCTTGGAGGGTGACATCTTCAACACCGTCGTGGAAGGTTCGGCTGATGGAAAGCTCCATCATTCAGTGTTCGTTGGCCTGTGCTGCGCCTTATACAAATGTAAGAGGCATCAAAATCATAGCGCAATTAGTAATAATAGTGTGAGCCTTAAAATTATCTTTCTGGGCACGGCCCATTGACGTGCGGTGCAGTATTAATTTATCCAACTCGCTTTGGCTTGTGACGATTTGTTAACGATTACTATAGTAAAAAATGTAGCACATCTGCACTGCGTCTCCTAATTATACAGCCACCTAGAAATTATTGCAAATCTCAAAATTCCACAAAGTTTCTAGAAAAATGTCTAAGAGTAAAACTGTGTCAAATTTGGTCGCAAATTCGAAATTCAACACAAAATTCCAGTTTGAAAATGCGAAAAATTTTTATCCTACTTTTTCCAAAAAGGGTCGCTTTTCCATCGTCTCCAAATGATACAGCCACCCAGTGTTTCTTTGTTGCATCTCATTTATGATCGATGAAACTGATTGGCAGTCCTCAGTTGTTCCTTCTTCGGTTATCAGGAAAGGAAAGCAACTTTGGACTTCGGAAAAGGGAAATCGTCACAAAATAAGAAAAATTAAGCGCCAGGTGGTCACATTGCGCGAATTCCGTCGAAACGACGGAATGATTAGCAATTTCTTTTTGAATCCTGTAGGAAATGGAACTTAGAAGGGCTTCGGACGTGATTCTTTGCTTTTGAATTAAGATAAATGCGACATTATGAGAACAGCACCAAATTTCACCAAGGCGGGTTCCATCTGCTTTGCCTTCGAGTTTTTCCTAGCTAGTAAAATCATTCCTCCAGGACGGAACCATCTGGAGCGAAACGCGTCAAACGAGTGGCAGAAAAGAAGTAAAACACAACAGGCCGAAAATGGATCCTGCTCCGGTTGGCTTGGTCGGAATCCCAGTGCAAAAATGACTCGGTTTTCGCGACGGTTTCTTTCCAAAATCACCGTCCTTTTCATATTCAGCTGGAGAACGATCTTGGAAGTTGTTGCATACCCTGCACTATCTAGTAGGAGATTAAGTTTTGAAGAAGACTCAATTTCCGAACACGCCTTGGTGAAATTTGGTGCTGTTCTCATAATGTCTCATTTATCTTAATCAAAAAGCAAAGAATAACGTCCGAAGCCCTTCTAAGTTTTATTTCCCGAAGGATTCGAAAAGAAATAGCTAATCATTCCGTAGTTTCGACGAAATATTAGCGCGATGTGACCACCTAGCGCTTAATTTTTCTTATTCTGTGACGATTTCCCCTTTTTCGAAGTCCAATAGTTGCTTTCCTTTCCTGATAATCTAAAAAGGAGCAAT
Source organism: Ostertagia ostertagi (assembly GCA_036418205.1). Taxonomy (NCBI): domain Eukaryota; kingdom Metazoa; phylum Nematoda; class Chromadorea; order Rhabditida; family Trichostrongylidae; genus Ostertagia; species Ostertagia ostertagi. Next base: position 48,160 of record MU911831.1, on the reverse strand, counting down.
TGAGGACTGAAAATCACTTTCATCGATCAGAAATGAAGTGCAACGAGGAAACACGGGGTATCATTCGGAGACGATGGAAAAGCGACGCTTTCTGGAAAAATTAGGATGGAATTTTTGCGGATTTTCAACCTGAACTTTAGAACTGATTTTCGAATTCGTGAACAAATTTGGCACAGTTTTCCTGTCGGACATTTTTCCATAAACTGCAGAATTCGGGATTTTAAACAATTTCTAGGTGGCTGTATAATTAGGAGACGCAGTGTATATGTGCACAATTTCACCATCAAGCGGGCACTCCGGTCTTAACTGGTCCCGGAACTGTGGTAGTGCATTTGACTACGGAGGTGGTACACATATGCCCCCTGGCAAAGGGTTAAAGGTTGGACTGACTGTTGGGGCCAGTGGTTCGGATCTCCTGCGTGCTTTTCCTTTTGCATTTTTGTGACTGACTATATAGCAGTAGTGCAGTAAGACGATTCATTTCGTCTTCTCCATGTATCCCTACCTATTACTCACTGGTTAAAACCCACAAAACTGCAGACATCACATTGGACAGTCTCACTTATAGGGACATCAAAACCAGTCCCATAATTTCAAGCTGTGGAGGACCATCTGATAGAATAAGTTGGCTGTTGGTGAAAATCTTTTCTTCACTTTTGCACAAGATATCGTCACATTCGACAAATACTGGGGATTTCATAGCGTCCCTCAGTCAACGTCAAATTCGAACAAATGCACACTATGCGGGCTTTGATGCCGTCTCGCTCTATACCTACGTCTACGCACGGGATGCAGTTGAAACATTGTTGGCCTTCGTGGGAAAGGCACAAAGAGGAAATCTACATGGACTTTGGACTCGGCGAGGATGAATTAAGAGATTTAGTTAAGGCTGCGACTCTGGAGTGCAATATTTTCCAATTCAACAGGAAATTATTAGCTCAACATCGCGGTTTAACAAAGGGATTAAGAACACCTCTATGCTAGCAATTGTACAGGGTGGCAAAAAATTAAGTGCACGCGACATTTCGCTTCGTTACGAACATTGCATGGGGGATTTATGGGTGCTTCAACTTTTCAAACTGTTTGTCTACTGCTAGTTATTGATTTGCAAGAGAAGAAATTTGTTTTCCAATCTGGCAGAGACCTGATCAACTTAGAATGCGATTGCGCGGACGCATACAGCTGAACTGGGAGCTAAATCATTTCCTAGATACGCCAGTTTCTCTGCAAACCGTTCAAAAAATGAAGAGCACTGAAAAAAGGAGGACCATCTCTAAAGCGAACCCGCAAAACAATGAGAACAGGCTGCCAATACTCGATGTAAGAGGAGAATTTTGAAGAAGTGAAATTATCAAAAAGACGACCTAGGCCTGAATAAAGGTGCCGGACACAACCAAACTTTCAGAAAGTTGGTTCAGATGAGACCGAAAATGAAGCACTAAATTGTCGTTGTTATGTCAAACGGGCAGTTCCCCACTGTTCGAAAAAGCAAGATCGGAAGGAAAAAAATAGAAGATGGTGCGGGATGTTCTCGGAGTGCGGCATCCTAGGTTGCTCCGTGGTTTCACATTGAAAGTTACCCTTAATGTGCCTTAAACTCTCAGAATCACCTTTGACCTTTTTTTAAGAGCTCTTAATGACATCCTTCCATGAAAAGTACCCACAAAAATCTTATTCCCTGGAAATTTGATGATTTGAGACTGGATCAGTGCTTTAGGGGGGCCTCAACAGGTTTTTATGGATAAAAGAGCGCAAATCAATGGCGAGGACTACCAAGGAGGAATCCTTGAGAGAGCTGTTGCCCCTTGGAAGTAGAATCATAATAATTCTTCTTTCTAAAGGAATGCGCTCGGTCCCATGGACCAATGCATCAGTCCACTTCTTCGAAACCAGTATCGGTTGTTTAAGGTGACGGATTCGTAATCTGCTTACAACCCGAGTTTACAATCAATAAACTTCTCTCGTTGGGAGTTTATTGAAAACTACTGAAGAATCGTGGTGCAATATGATTCTGAAAAGAACTGCCTAAAATTTGGCATGAAATATGAATAGAACATCTCCGCCGTACTATCGATTCGCTGAAGAAACAAAGTAAGACAATATCAAAACTTAACAGCTACTCCAAATCTTTTTTGCAGTTATGAAATGCCAAGCTTTGATGTTTTATTAAATTAATCCATTTAAAAATTATGTGCGCAAAAAATAAAGTTAGAACGTGTTTTATGGCGCACGTAGTCTTTCGTCATCCTGTATATTTGAGCCATTTGGAACAAAGGTCATTAAAGGAATCCTCCACGGTAAAAGCTTCACACCCATTACCACAGAAAACGACCCCCAAAGGAATCTTTCACGAAACGAGTGACCATTTTGTCTTACGTTTAGGATTAGTATTATCGAAACTAACGCTTATGCTCCGTTCTTTTTGCTATGCTCAGGAGGCTAGAGACCTGAGGAGTTTTTCTGTGTTAATAGAGGCGGAGCTTTTTCCGCGGAAAATTTTAACCGCTGGAACAATTTTCTGCAATAAGTACATATTCGACGTATACATAAGCGGTTAGTCCGCCACCGAATCTCAAACGTTTACTCACACACTCAAGGCCCTATGTGGAAAAGTGCGGCAGAGAGGGTTGTAGCACCAAAATATGTCAGCTCAGGGGGTCGTTTTTTTGGTAGCAGGGTCAACCGTCCGTTCGAACTGTACGAACGAGGGGGTCGCATTTTGGTCGGAAGGGGGTCGCAATTTCGAGGACTGCCACCCACAGGCGAGTGCGTGGCGTAGCCGAGGGCAAGAATTGCTTGTGCAGACCGCATTAGATTCGATTTATTATGCACAGAGAGACAGTTTTAGGCAAATTACAGTGCTTTCTTAAGGAATAAAGAACAGTTGGATGCATCCATATGAAAGGTTTGACTTCTTCGGGCTGAAAACAAAGTTCTTTGGAGACCTATTTTTTTTGGGGACGCTTCTTCCAATGTACTGTGTAAGGAAGCGCAAATTTCGTAGTCTTACAAATGTCTTTATCCCTCTCCAACAAGCTCTTTGAAAGAAGTTATCATTGCTGAAAGCTCAAGAACTCGCATGTGCTGCTCAAAAATCCATGGAACAAAATGTTCAAACGTGTGATTTCTCGAAAAATGCTGTTTAAAGGAGGATTTTACGATTAGAATGGAGGTCGAGGAAGAAGCAATTCACCTAGTTGAATAACCCACGTCGCATAAAAAGATATTTTGGGCCTTAAAAGTTGAAGGTGCGCCTTCTTAGTATTTTGGGTTTTCCACTTCTAACAGAAGTACTTTCCAGAGAGTTAGGCAATCCTTGTAGTTTTCTGAAAGCGCACCTCAGGCACAGTCAAAACCTACCTAGTCAAAAAAGTTATTTCCCTCTAAAATTTTTTGTTCGCCGCGTCTCGTTCTTAAAGCGCCCGGGTGGTACCTGCCGCGCTCCAAAGCTGGAACCGCAACGCAGGCGCTTTCTGCGGCGGCGGCGCAGACGATTTGTGACGCACGGTCATGCATGTCTAGCACTCTTATTAAGAAAGACAGGGGGTCGCAACTGGACCCCCTCGAGAGCTAGGGGGTCGCAAAAATCCCGATAATGTTCGAACGTGACGGTTGACCCTGCTTGGTAGAATGTCAAGCATCTTGGAAAAAATATGTCGGAGAATCAAAAAGGCCTCTTTATAAAAAGCTAGATGAGCAGTTCAGGGTGCTTAGAAATCCACCACCTCATCCTAATAGTAGTTTCTCAGACATCGTAAAAAAGAACATGCACAAGAAGATAGTAATCAAAGCGCTTCACCGCTCAATAGAGAGCACAACGGAAAGCAAAATGCTGGAAGCCTTTGAGATGAAACGATTAGCACCCGAAGCAAGTAAGAGCTACATGACATCCTTCAAACTGTCATGCATTTCAACCGTTGCATGGCATTCCTACTACTGATGGGTGCGAGCGAGGTAGATTATCCTAATTTTTCGTTGGGTAAGTTTCGAAGCTTTATCGTGGCGGACGCGTGTAACTGGGTCAATATCACGTATATTGTCCGGCTTCTGGAAGAAAAGCAATTTCAGGCCTGACAAAAGTGCCAAGCACCAAAATATTGCAATCATTTTGGGAAGCTTCCGAGATTAAGTCTTTGATGCTTTTGAAATGAATTCTGGAGCCTCAAACAGTTGTACAACATTTAGATCCTTAGGCCTCGGGACAGCAACATACTAAAAAGCAACTTATTGTTTAGCGGCGGAACCTAGCGCTCCACCGGCTGCCCAGTTTTACAGAGCCCTTCCATGTCATGCATGCAGTAGTGCACAGAGCTAAACTGGTCAGTTAATAATCTTCCGTAAAGCCCTCGTGGGAACTGCCAAAAATTTGCCGTTGTCCTTTGTTGAGGGACCTGCTTCGTGCATGCGAATGATCGCATGTCCGCCATCGTCGGGATTGCAAAAGCTTCACCCCGGTAATGAAGCAGATTACAAGAAGACCTTCCTACAGAACTATTCATCAGGAAATGGAGTGGAACTCGTCGAGTCCCTTTGCTAATGAAGTCCAAAATTTCGGCGCTCATAATTCTGGAACACCCTGTATATCCCAAATGCGGACCCTCCTCATCGTACAGACTTTAATTTTTTTAGGCCTGCATGGCGATGATCTGAAATGTTCCAATACTGTAGATAGTGGTCACTTGAAATAATTGTAATTTTTTCGTGAGATAAAGTTTGTTCCATTCAGTGCAAACAATACCATACATTACTTAAAGGAATCTTATCGCACAGATGGTGTATTTCAGAAGCAGAAAGTATGTACAAATGTTATTTGAATCCTTTGCTTTCTCATGAAGACCTCACGGATCATTCTGTGGCCTCCCTAGCTGTGATAAGTGAGTCAAGTCATACACTTCTTCGTTTTCCTTTGATATACAGGCGTATTTCGATTGTTTTTCAATCCACACTTTATCGGTGTAGCGCGCGAACGCGTCAAAATAAAGCAGTACAACACATGCTGGTCGCAGGCTGCTGTTCGTATTTGATTTGATAGCGGAACAATTCTACTCGTACTTTTGACTTCTCCATGAGACCGCCACCATTCGATTTCTCCTACGCGAAAACCTGAATATGCTTATCCCTATCCATTTACATGCAGCTAAATTTTTTTATTGATGGAAAAGCTCTCCTGTGTCAAAAAATGTATGTGGGTACTTTTTAAGAAACACAAATATCCTCAAAATTCTTATAAGTCTAGGTATTCTGTTTGGCATGCTCTGACCAGGAGAAACGTGTCGATGACTCGGTCAGCAGTACGACCCCGCTCCTTAATCGGGACCTCTATATGACACCTAAGTCTGACTTGGTGTGAATAATAGTCCCATTATATGTACAGGGTGCGCCAAAATTATGGCGACAGCGATTTCGAGTTGCCTAAAATGAACATGCCACGATTCCAATAAGCCAAACGTTGCCGTGCCGTAACGTTCACTGTTCAGTAGTGAATCGTAACATCTGCCAAATCTAAGAAATTCCTTCGTTGTCACTTATACGGGCCTTGAGTGCAGTGGAGAACCATCGACGGTGGCACGCAAGTGGAACCCATTTATATTGAGTCTGAAATGCTGACCTACTCGTTCAAAGTGATGAATTCGACAAAACTGGCTCTTCTGCACCACCCTTGCCTTATGGAAATCCCTCCCTTATGAAAGATCCAACAATGTTTTCCAAGTCCTAGTATGGCAATTTGCTTAGGAATTCTCAAAATTCTCTTATTCTCTCTCTTTTGCAGCTTTGGACCACCCGAATAGCAAGAGTTGAATTCCTTTTTGTTAGTCAAGGTTATCCAAGAGAAGAATTCCCACTGTGCCTTTAATCCGATTTCAAAGGGTTTCTCACCTTAACTCGTAAACCTGGCATTCCATTTCGGAAACGTTGCAACCGATTTCGTCAACGTTTCAGCTATTTACGTGGACGTTTCAGCCCATTTCATAAACCATGCAACAAATTTCTTCAAAGCCGTGGCCATTTTCGTAAACGTTGCAGCCCATTTCGTAAACGCTTCACCATTTCGTGAACGTTGCAACCAATTTCGTCATTCTAGCCACCGTTCGTCATTCTTACAAGCAATTTCGCAACCTTGCAATAAATTTCAGTAAAAATTCCGCTGCAACTTATCCTGCAGAGGTTATCGAAAGTCCTAATTAACAATGTGACATCCGTTTTTGGCGCTAGAGCCAAACTGGCACGATTTGACGCCAGGTTTTGTCATGACCCTTCTTCTCCTCCCTAGCGTTAGTCCCGCGCAGCCGCTCGGCCCTTGGTATTTATTAGTCGTGGTTCTGTCCAGCGCATCTTCTGCTGACCATGGCTTCACTCAGGTCTCTTTTGGGGCTCCTCGCTGTTGCTGTCTTACGCTTCAAAGTCCATCACTTTTTTATCGGGTGACCCTATGGCCTGCTTGGCTAAGCCGTTTACTCTTCAGTAGCCCTCGCATACTGACCACAGAACTCGGTGGGGGCTCTGAGCACCACTTCCGTGTGACGTCCTAGCATTAACATATAATACTTTTGCGACTTTTAGACATGGTTGGTTTGACTGGGGTGTTCATCAGCCGGCTTGTAAACCTGCGTAACCGGAAGCCGTGATCGCTTTACAACGCGGTAAATACATATTCATTGCGACCAAGTAGAAATGAAGGGTAACACAATTGGAGTGCCACAAGGTGATCGTGATGGTCTCTACCTTCAAAGGTGTTGCTGAGTCAGTTTTGGTCCCGAACCTCAAGGCCATTGAAATGGGCTGCTGCCCCTTGTTCGAAAGAGGTTAGACACAAAAGGAAAAACAAGTTGCAAAACACAAAAAAAATCAAAACACAACCACTCCTTGCCTAGCCAGGAAACAGCGATGAGCATGCGCGTTGGCGGTTAGCGCCAAAAGCATCGATATCTACATCAGGTCAAGAAACTGAACAACGTTACCTATACGACACGCCCGTCCTCGAAATCGCCAGTCCCTGTCGGCGAACATGGAACAACGAGAAATTAAGGAATACAAACAAATCAGGTCGCAAAAAAACTAGCATCACTAACAGCTTCTTAACGCGATTTGAAGAGGTGTCAGTAAATCAATAATGCGGCAGCATGAGGGAAGCGAGTTGAATAGGGACGGTAACCGAAACCTCTGTTTTTGGGTCTGCCACGGTATGGTCCACGGTCTCTATGTGCTCTTCCACGGTATGATGAGGGCATTCTCTGAGATGCTACGAAACTTCGTAGCAGTTAAAACAGGTGCATTGTCCTGGTTATGCAATTGTGAGGGTAGTTTATTCCAAATTGGTCTCAGCATCTCACGGTACCGTGTTTTTCATCCTGAATCCTCAGGTTTGAATCCTTCCTCTCCAGCTTTCAATTCTAACTCCTCAGCGTCATGTTGTTGCCATCATTGTTCCTTCACGTTAGTACAGACATTCTTCATTTGGACGTAGGCTCCGAATCTATCTGGAGTGAACTCAAGAAATCTTCTTGTAGGACCTGCCGAGTAGAATCTCGGAAAGACTTAAGTGCGTTTTCAGACAGCACCAGCGGTTTTGTGACCACTTTTCATGGTTTTGTGGAAGAAGGATTTTCTATTCTTGGTTCCAATGCTCCACATGCTGTGATGGTTCCCTCGGCTGCGTCACTCATTTGGTCGGGGCTTTTTTTCTATTCTCTATCCGTATAGGGTTTTGGCACATTTATTCTTTTCCTCCTGTAGCGACAGCGCTCAGGATATTATAGAGCTCCGACAACGAATGTGGGAATTGCGTAGTATGCCTGATTCAGTGAACAACATAACTACTGAGTGTTCTCTTTCGAACAGTTCTGTTTTTATATTCTCCGGCTTCTGGTAGCAGTGACCGATTTGACTGCCATAGAGCTTGATATTGTGGTTGAGTGGTTGGATACCGTAAGGTAGAAGAATTCATGATTTTTTCTCTGGAACTTGTTTCCAGTTATCTTTCGCCTATGTGATATGGGTGGCTAGATCGAATGCCCTCTCGAAGATTTTTTTCCATTTCGAACGGATTTCGTTCTGACCTTCTAGGGTGCTTGCTTCGTAACGCGGTATTCATTCTCTGCGACACGGCCCACATGACATTGACGCACCTTGTCCTCATGAAGGCGATTGCAAGACTCATCTCTGGAACACCCAAGGCTATATACTCCGGAGCGAGCAAGTTAGAGCAGATAGTTTCCTCGTTGACATGGGTCACTTGAATAATGGCGAGAGCACGTGCTAAGTCAAAGACAGTGCGGGAACTGAGGGCGGGAGTGTCAGCAACAACGTCAAGAGAAATTGAGGATGTGCAGGAATCTGTGAACGCCGTATCGTACTGAGCCGGGCAACCAAAATCGAAAAACAGCAGTCGTCGATATCTGCAGCCTCGCTCCTGAAAAGATGATGTTCTGTTTGTACTGAATTACACTGGATGTCATTGCTATATTTTTTATGACATCCCCTTTTCCCACGTCTCTTATGTGACTCGATTAAAGTGTCATCTATTTCTGGTGGGATTTCAATGAGGCAGCTTAAGTGTATACGCTGTGGATTTGTACTTTCTCTTATTTTGGAAATCAATGCTGAGTTCTCGCTGGCCTCAGAACACTCGGAACGGCCCACTCCAAACAAAGGTAGGTTTTGGATACGTGCTTTCACTTTTTTCAACTTATATACCCTATCAATGGCTTTGAACACATCGGAGGTATCTGTTTTCCATTTTTATCACAGTGTGCTTTCATACATTGCCGGTACGATTCTCCGGACTCACCTATGCATTCTCGCCCAAGTTTTAATTCTTTTGAAACTCTATCTTGTATTGATCATAGTCAGCCAAATTTGCAGATTTTGATTTTGCTCACTCGTCGGCGTAACATTAGACAAACGATGAGGGTCATAGCCTTGTTCTCCTTCTTCTTACTAGCGTTAGTCCCGCGCAGTAGCAGGGTTCGCTGTTTTCGTCAGCCGTCGCTACTTTGCTCTGTTTAGAACATTTCTTGATTAAGTCTTTCCACCTTTTCTTCGGAGAGCTCCTCGCGGTCGCTCACCTTGTACTTCGAAGTCCATCGCTGTTCTTACCGGATGATCTTGTGACCTCCTTAGGACATGCCCATACCATCGCAGACGCTGTTCTCGCACCTTCAGCTGGATGGACCTTCAGGTGGAACTGCCGTTCCTGATTCTTGTTCAAGGCCCAACTCGCTGCCGTAGAGCATCGCAAGCCTTACCACTGTCCGGTACACCTTCCCTTTGAGCACTCTGGAGCAACGTCGATCGCAGAGGATTTCAGTGGACTCGCTCCATTCCATCCATGCAGCGTTGACCCGGGCCTTCACCGCCTGAGCCACACTACCGTCGGCTGTCAGATCGCTTCCAAGGTATCGGAAGTCCTGCACCCTTTCGATAATCTCACCATGGGCGTCCACATCGGCTCTGCACCCTCTTCGGAGCTCAGAAACTTGGTCTTCTTGACATTCAGCTGTACCCCACCTTCTGTCAGGACTTTCTGCCATTTCTGCACCTTGGCTTGAAGTTCCTCTCTACTATCAGCTGTCAAGGCGACGTCGTCAGCATAGAGGATAGTCTTCTGGTCCCCATGAGCCCATTCACCAGGCCATCTAGTGTTAGGAGGAAGAGGAACGGGCTTAGAGCTGACCCTTGGTGCTCCCCGACCGTGATGTCCACATCCTTCGTTAGGCCGTATGAGGTGCTGCCTTGGCTTCTTTGTACATATCCCTCACTAGAGAGATGAGGCGTTTTGACACGTTTCGTTCCCTAAGAGACCTCTATAGCAATGCTCGCGGTGGCCGGTTGAACGCCTTTTCCAGGTCAAGGAAGGCTAGGTAGCAGGGCCTGCACTTTCCGGTAGTGATGAAGATGGCATCCGTTGTAGAACTTTCGGGCATAAACCCGAACTGTTCCTGGGAGATCTGGATAAGATTCCGCAGTTCGAGTTGAACAGGCGCTCGTACAACTTCATGGTATGCGCAGTCAACTTGATGCCGCGGTAGATGGAGCAGTCCATCGCGTCACCCTTCTGCTTGAAGATGGGGACGATAGTACTTGTTCTCCAGGCATCCGGCATCCTTCCTTCGGCAGTCACCGTATTCGGGAAGCGTGTGAGCCACCTCTCCCCGTGCTCTCCAAGGGCATTCCAAGCCTCTATGGATACTACATCCGGACCAACTGCCTTTCCATCCTTCATCTTCCCAAGTGCACGCCGAACCTCACCCTCTGTCCAGAGTGCGACGGGACCAGGTGTGGCCTCTGCTTGCGAGCTGTCTTTGTAGGGAACTCCTCGTTTAGGAGCGCTTTGTAGTACTCCTGACTTCAGTTGACTTCTTCAAGATGGCACCGTCACTGCTCTTCACGCTCTTCACCACCCTAGTGTCTTGAGTAGGCCGATGCTGGGCTTTGGCCAGTCTGAAGACGGACTTCTCTGCGTTTGTGCCTTCCAACTTCCCGTACAAGGCGTCCATCGCCGTGTTCTTTGCCTTAGCTATGGCGACTTTGGCGAGCCTCTTGCAACGCTTGCAGGCAGCGTGGTCCTCGGGGCTCCGTCTTCTGCCAGCGCTTGTATGCTTCCTTCTGCTTCACCACTCGCTGGACTCCTCGTTCCAGAAACACGCTGCGTTGTCTCCTATGAATCCACCTCGCATCTCTCCCAGTACCTCCTTGGCGCATCGTAGGATGATTGCAGCTGCACTGCACCAAGTCTGCTGCACTGATCCCTCAGGATCTGGGAGACCACAACTTCCATTATCTTTTGTTTGAGGTCGCTCTTGTCTGCTCGGTGCAACTTCCACCACCGGATTCTCCTCTCGGTTCCCACCTTCGTCTTCTTTGAGAGCTCCATGGCTATTTCTGCCAATATTGGCTTGTGCTGGGAAGCCAGCTCCTCGCCAGGGAGTACCTTGACGTCCTTCACAGTTCTGAGAGATGAGAGTCCTGCTGTAAGTTACCTTCTGAGTCTCCCTTGCGAAGAATGTGCTGCAGATCGCCAGATCGTGGGCCGCAGCTAGGTCCAGAACCCTCTCTCCCTCGGCATTCCTCACTCCTATTCCTCTACCTTCGTGCACCCTTTCCAGGCCTCTTCTTTCACTGCCTACGTGACCTTTCAGTCACCTTCCGGAATCGTTCTGATGGCATCGTCAAGGCTGAGTTAGAATTTGTCCTTGTCACTTTCGGGGCACCGGCTTGCGGTGCGTACACAGAGGTATGGTCCAATACCCCTCCTTCGTGTCTATCCTCACAGCCATGATCCGATCGCTGGTTCTGTTCACTGCGGAGACATGGACTTAGAGCGACTCCGCTATCGCGATGGCCACACCGCTCCGCTTTGTGTCTTTCCCATTGTTTTAGAGTTTGACACCTTCCTCGATTTCCCTGGCCTTGGCGCCTTTCCATAGCGTCTCCTTAAGGCATAGGACTTGAATTTTCCTGCGCGTCATCAGATTAGACCTCTCGGGACCTTCCAGTTGGTGATCCCATGTTTAGAGTCCCTACATATTCGAACCCACGGATCACTTTCACTAAGGGTCCTCTCTCACTGAAAGATCTCGAGCCGGTTGGTGACGAGGCTATGTGGCGCGACCCCAGGTGGCGGATAGGGGGTGAATCGCGGACCAAAAGCCACCATGTACTTGCCCTGAGACGCAGGTAGATTCAGGAGATGGTCTCCCTGTTTCTGTAGTGCTGTGTCGATTCATACCAGCTTCTCCACACAGGTGTATCCATGCATGGTTGCGTGTATGGTGCGCTTTGTGTGTGTGCGGTTGGTATCCTGCATGTCGGCACAGCCAAAAACTTGCATTCAAGTGACTGGCAAGTACATGGGAGGCGATTTGGGGCCACCTCCAAAAAATAAGCCCCTTGATCCGCTCTAGGATAGCGTGGCTAACTACCTGGAGGTCTATCCTAGCCCGCACGACAGAGCCTGACAAGCTACTCGTGTGCCTTCATTATGCCGAAAACAGCAATATGGATGGGCCTCAATCCCCTGAACCCAGCGCGAAAATCGTGTCGAGGAAATAGCCGCCTCTTTACGACCCCCCTCCAGAACACGAACTCTGATACGACCCCTTTTTGACCTCTGCACATCCGGTTCTATACCAAAATTGCTAGCTTCAGATGTGCGAGAGGGACGCAGCGCCACTGCCACGCAAATGCGGTTTGATCCGAATACTAGATTCAATTCTGCTCAGATTAGGTTCTCCTTCTTTCCCTTAATTGAAGGAGGTACTGCCCCCACACAGTTGAACAGTCTCGCGCTCCAGTATAGCGGCGCTAACTACCCGCGATCGCGTTGCGCGCTGTGCCTACAGGGGGGGGGGCAAAAAAAAAGACATTTCGCCTATGTCGGACTTCGGCTCTTTTTTCTTCGCAGAGATTGCTGTCGTTGACGGGAGCTCCTCAGCGGAGTATTCCCTAAGTGTTCCTCTATTAGTGTACGCAGGCTCTCCTTCACTGCCCTCACCGTCTTCAGAATATGACGTCATCTGTCACCGTCGTCAGGCTCAAGGAGGTCTACCGTAAGAGCTTCAGCCTGAAGCTCTTACGCAATTTCGTGAATCGATTTAATGTTTGATAGTTTTCTAGAGGCATTAGTTACCACTGTGCAAATCCCCTCGGAACTAGCTTTCCAGTAAGGGTCGTTATGGTACACGATCCTTCGAAGACCCCATTGAGATCGACCAGTGCACCATGTTTCCAGGGCTAATTCTTCTGATGCCGTCCACGTACGTGGCCACTATGAAGATTTCTTATAGAATGGAATGCGCTCTTTAATAATAAGTTGGAACCGTTCGGCCTGAGTTGAGTAAAATGTGCTTAAATCCATCTGGAAGTGGAGGCAAAATGTCTTTTTTTTTGGTCCCCCTGTAGAGCGCGCTAGTTGGAAAAATCGTCAAATGTACCCCCTATTCAAAGGACTATAACTTTCTTTATTGACAACCGTTTCAAAAAGTGGAGGCAGCTTCTGAATGCACGAGACTTCTAGTTTCTGAGTTGTACTGAGGGTTTTCCTAAGCGCGCCTATTCTCAAGAGTGGGAGACGTCGAGGAATTGTTGAGGAAACTGAAATTAACATGCGAGTTCCCACTCTTTGGAAGACAGTAGCTGTCTTCGTTGGCAATACTTTGAAAATCGGAGGAAAGCGTTGTAAAGAAGAAGACTTACGCTTTTTGATAGGCGCTCTAGTTGTTTCGAACGCTTCCTAGTTCGCCAGAAATCTGCGTCGAGGAAATGTCAAGGAAATTTTTGAAGTCACTCGAAAACTCTAGTACTCCCTTGCCGTAGTAGGGAACTTTTTTGGCCACCTTCAAAATGCTTCTGTACACGTCAGTTTGATGGAGTAAATTGAAAATGATGCACCTGGTGCGGATCCATTCCGTTCCTGTATGCGCCATGCAGTGACCCCACTCGGAGTCATTGGGTAAGTGGTTTGTCGTAGTGACGACTTGCTTAATCACACCAAAAGGTATTTCCAGTAGCAACTAATTAGAGTAACTTTTGTGGTCATAGTGATGTTTGATCGCTCCTTTATTCAAATCGCTTCCTTTCCAACCTGTTCTGATGAATGACAGCTTGCGGTGGCAGGATTTGATAATGCCAAGAAGGCTGCGAATCTGCCCGTTTTAAACTTTCTGCCAAGTTACTGCTCCTCCACTGAGTTTTCGAAGCATGTGCATCATTCAAGAGTAGATACTCGCTGCCCTTTCCCTACGATTCGTTTGCAGGACGCGATGTCTTCCTGTGCCACACTGATCACTACGAGCCA
>MU911831.1:20520-34265 GCA_036418205.1 Ostertagia ostertagi | reverse complement strand
GTGCCTTGAGCCCGATTCAGCTCCATACATGATCAGACACCGTTATGTTCAAGTCGACTTACTAAGGATTCTACGATTGACCATCCATCACATTTGTCGAAGATGAGGAGTAGGTACAGTTTGCTAACAAATGAACAAGCGGCGGTAGTCCAGCTCAAACGCTTCGGGAGATCTTATTGCTTAAGTTCAACCTCGTCCAAGTAGGGCCTTCTCGGATTTTTGGTGGAACACGGGAGGAGTTAAGCTCTGGAAACCCCTACGTGTAGATGTCGCAGTCAACGCGAAAGTCAACTATCCACAGCTCGAATGCAACGCTTTTAATACGAAAGAAAAACAAGGCAAAGTTTGCTTTTGTATGACACCGTTGAAAAACCTCTTGCTAAGAAAATTCAGGAAAATTTCGAGACTCTGGGACGGAGAGTTCTTCCGTATTCACGTTATAGCCCTGACCTCGTGCCAAATAATGCCCTTCTGCTCCCCTCTCCAAACCATCTCCTAGAGAAGAAAGCTCATCCTAACTATGATGATGTCAAAATCGACATCTGATCTTTCTTCGATCAGAATTCAGTAGAGTCCTACAAGGGAGGCATCGAGCAGCTACTAGTGTGTTGGCAATAGGTTGTAGATATTGATGGAGGGTAGCATGCCGGATGAATGGAACAAAAAGATAATGAAAATATTAAATTCAAAATTCGGCCAGTTTGTTGCAAGACTGGACCGACCTAACATGTCGTCAATGTCGCCAGTGTGCATGTTTTATCTCTCTTTCAGAAATTTCATAGAGTTCTGATCGAAGAAATATTGGATGTCGATTTTGACATCGTGGTGATTGAAGTAAGATTTCTTCCACAAGAAGGTGAACCAGAGATTGAAGTCGTTGCTCAATTCGTTGGCACGAGATTAGTGCTACACGGCGGAGCGGAAAACTGTTTCTTCAAAGGTCTCCGAATTTTTCATGAATTTTCTTAGCAAGGTGGACTCGAACGACCTCAGAAAAAATAGATTTTGTCTTACTTTTCAGTTTGAAGGCGTTGCCATCAAGCTGTCAACGATTCTTTCATCACTGACACTGGTATTAGTTGGTGCCGGTTCCAGCGCAAAGGCCCTCTCCGTATTGCGCCAACGACTCAGGAAGTTCGAATTCAGAGGGAGTTGGGTTTTTGCTGTCAGAACTCCCGAATCGTTTAAGCTAAGCTACTGCGGCTTGTGGATTTGTTAGCACACTGCACCCAGTCCACATCACCGATGAGTATGATGGATGGTCATTCGAAGGAACTATGGGAAACCAATGGGAACATGATATGGTTTAGGTTTATGATCGGGTTTAGGGCTGATTCGGGGTTGGAGTATGTGATAGCCGAATTCCATATTTCTAAACCTTAGCGACTTTATCGATTAAGTCGGTACTCTGCTTTAAATTAAAACCGCTCTGACAAGTAGGCTCACTTTGTTCAGATTCATTTTTGGTGGCGCCGGATAGAGTCGAGATTGCCAGTCAGGGATGAGTCAGTGGGTTAAAGTGTGGATAAGGAAGAGAATTCTGAGTACAGATTACCACCCGCGCACCTAGGTTGAGAGAGCGTGCCCTCAACTATCTTCTGGTTAATCCTCCATATAGCTTGGCGCGTGGAAGATCCTAATCGGTAGTCATGAAGAAAGAGGCTCAGAAATAGGTTTCAAGAAATTGGAATCCTAGCTAAAGAAAGCAACAAGCTAACGAGGTGGTTATTCTGTTGTGAAGTCGAGCTTGTGTGCTGAGCTGTCGCACGTCTTGGAATGCTTCACGACTTAAGCCGTTTAGACAGAGCGAGCACCCGAAGTAAAGCGTGAATTATAATGTTCTGCTGTAGTCACGTACAATGCGCGACGCATTGACGCGCTGAAGTGTGTGCTCGCCTCCCACTATTCGTTTTCTCTGCGCTCTCTCAACGGAGAGAGAATATGTCGAGCAACCCGCCAACTATACTGAGCGCCGTTCATGTAGGAGGTGGAGGATGGCACGCACGCCAGAGTGGCCTCGCGCCTAGTCTCCCGGGGATAAACTCCCTAGCGCTGCGAGGCTCATCTATTTTTGGATTGCTGCCCAGCGAGGGTAGCCTCATTGTGAGCATAACCTATAGGATTGTCATTGCGGAAATCGCGTCGATGCGACGCGCATTGTACGTGACTACGGCAGGAACATCGTAATTTACGCTTACTTCGTGTTCACTCTGTCTAGACGGCTCATCTCATGCTTCACTACTTATCAAATGATTTTTACAACAATACATGTAAAGTGTCTCAAAAATTATGGACCGACCTGATAGTAATTTGTTGCTTAAATAATGAAGCAGTCATGTGTTGAAGGAAGATCCAGATTGGTAGGGAGTTGCTCGAAAAATTTCATTCAATGGTTAAATCCTGGAACATATGCGACGCTTTCGAAAGCACATACAGCAAGAATCTGGAATAATGTGTAAGGTTTTTCCCCGATTCTCATTCCAGGTGTCGAAGCCTTCACTCTAGTTACACAGGGATGAATGGGAGCGGACAAGTGTGAGTAAAGTGAAAACTGGGCGGTTATAGGAGTGGTAAAGTAATGGCCTGTCGTTCAATATCTGATTTCTGTTCCGAAATCTGAAATAACCAGTTTTTTCACAAATGTGGCATAATAATGACTTGGATTTATCCGCGGAACGTTTCGATGGCATTTGCCATCAGGACAAACTTTTCTTCTACCTCTCACAAGAAGTAAGAATCTCTTTCACATTAGTTCAAAGTGAGAAAATAACTAGTTACAAGTGACAGGTCGATGACAGACGTAAATTAGTGAATGGTATGCTGTAAACAAGACTCAGAGGCCTTTATCCACCGGTTCACTTCGTGTTTTACAGGGTGCTTTTTTGGCTTCTCTCTGTCAAGCTGAGTCATAAATCAAACATTTATACAAAGTCAAAACAACAATAGCGAATCATTAAAAATGTGATCTAGTATAGTACCATCATGTTCCATCACCCACATGTGGGTAACTCTTGGACGCCTTGTATCGCAACCTTATTGATTCAACGCGCTCTAAAACGGCTCCTTGTCAAAGAATCGTCTGCATCGCCCATGACCACGACGGCGCGGCGAGTGGGGGGGGGGTCCTTCGCCAGGTATCGGATGTACGAATGATGTGTAACTTTCTGAGCATCTCGGTAGCAACTGTGAAGAGCAACTTCTAATTTCAAAATCTGCTTCTTCATCAGCGAAGATCCGGTCATTTCCATTAGTTACTTATGCTTTCCTTAACATAGGGTTTTCCCAAAAGTCTTTGCCCATTTGTCGATTTTTTTCCTCAAATCCACTTTTCTTCTTTAGCCCAGTCAGCAATTTACAGTCATATGCCCCATCGTAATCGTCAACATATTGCCTTTCAGCAGGTGACTTGTGGATGCCGTTTGCCTAGAAGTCCTGAGCTTTCAAGGCAAAAAACTGGAAGGAAGTCCGTTTTCGAGTAGTCCGGAACATGAAAGCTCTCCCTCTTTTAGTTGAATCAGCAGCAACAGAAGCAGACGGTATTCTGTTGGGGCCGGATCTGCTGAACACAACTGGCGAGACAGAACATCCCATAAGGGCTTGGAGACTTTGCTGACCTTTTTCAAAATCGCTTGACTATCGTTGCTGGATGGAAGTGATCTTTGTAATGTTTTCTACGCATAGTGCCGGAGATCCCATCCGCTTGCCCACATTATCGAACTACAACAGCAGTGAAGTTCGTTGGTAGGAGCTGTCGGCAAACGAATCGCTTGCAGCTTTACCAACTCTGAAAGTTGCCTCTCAAGTTGCAGTGCTGGAATGGACGTCGGAATCTCTGGTTCTACGCGTCTGAGCCAGTGGCGCTCGCGGGTGTGGTTTACTTGAGGAACCCACTCCTTGCTACCACCAACAAAGTAGTCGGATCAAACAAGATACAGACGGTAAATCGAGATGTTCGTGCAAAATCTATTTTGTTCTGATAACTGTGGAAAAGCTGTGTCAGTTACAACGCTTTGCACCAGAGACTGTTTCCAAACAACTCCAGAAGACACTCGTCACTCAGTGGTAACAAGCCGACCGACTTTGGGCTTTTTTCTCGAGTTTCTGGACATCGGCAACCAAATGTTTGCCATGTCATGAAAGACACTCAGAGGAACCATCGCAAGACGTAGGGCTTCCGCTGCATCACTTCCACTGACGCGTTTTCTGGGTTTACAAGAGTAGCCAAACATGTTTCAGTCAAAGTCGATTTTTTCAGCCATAATCGCTGCGAAATACCACGGCAGAGGCTCTGAAGAGATCATCGACTGGGGTTCACATACGTTTTACAATGATGTTCAAAATTATCCCTGGCGATTCACAACATACACGGAAATACGCAAAGACTTTCGGGAAAACCTAATATTATTTGCAATCTCTTATTTGCTATCATAAGCATAAGCATTTTGGGTTACATGAATGACATGACGTAATTCGTCTGGAAACTTCCACCTGTAGTTTCTTTGAACAACAGAATTATTTTTCGAAACACATTTTCTCCATAGGAACCGAACGGTAGCGGCGAAACAAGGAAGTAGGACCTTAACTGAAAAGCGAGTTTTGAGGGGGCTCGTACAGTGGGATCAATGACTGGGACTAGAAAACTATTCCAACATTGAACCGATTCACGAAATTATGTAAGAGCTTCAGGCTGAAGCAGTTACGTAGCCCTCCTTGAGCCTGACGACGGTGACAGATGACGTCATATTCTGAAGACGGTGAGGGCAGTGAAGGAGGGCCTGCGTGTACTTATAGAGGGACATTTAGGGAATATTTTGCTGAGGAACTTCCGTCAACGACGGCAATCTCTGCGAAGAAAAAAGGCCGAAGTGCGGCAAAATGTCTTTTTTTGCCCCCCCCCCTCCACCCCTTGTATGCGAAGCCATGCCTCAGCTGCTCTTCTCATCTTCCCAACACACCGTTTGTTGGCTTTGTTCAAATAAAGAGGAAGGATGCTGACCAAAATCACATACATTCGAAAATAGAGGCCCATCCCAAAAGGTCACTTCGTGAGACGAGGATGAAGATTCGGAATATGTTGTAAAAGAGATGCTTCACTAGGCAGATAGAAGTCTAATGTTCATTCTCCCATTTTAGATACGCTAAATTGAGTCTGTTCTTGTTAAATACTTCATATAGAAAACTGAGGGGATGGAGCAATTGCTATCTTAGATAGGGTTGCAGTATCATATACACGAAAACGGAATCAAGTTTCACGATAACAAGCTACGTTTTTAGTCACTGCTCTCAATTAATTTGCTAGGAGTATTATACAGATGTCCTAATATCACGGTACACTTGGCACATGTTTGGTCACCAGCATTTTGTCGCAGATATAATTGGACACATGATACTTGTGGCTTCGCCTCAGGCTCTTCGTTCCGAACTGTGTCGCACAAGTACTAAATTGCTTGGACAAACAATAGAAACAATCAGGGGACGATAAAAGATCCCATCCGAGTCTGCTGCCTGAATTGCCTTAGTTTTTGCTCTAGTAAGCCGGGACATGTGATTTAGCACGTTGACGACATCGCGTTTTAGCTTTTTTGACCGTGTGGGACGCGAGCAACTTTGCAAGTGCCGCCGACTCACATTAAATACGTGGGTTTAAAAGGTAAATTTGCAAAATACGAATGCGACAAAATTTTTCGATAATATTCGATGGAATAAACTTGTCGGAAGGTACACTTATAGTACAACTGTAGAAGTTTGATTGAAATGACGTGTTCTGACTATGAAAAGGGAAATTTCTTACATTCGTTTTAAAACGATTGTAACGATAAAGGATTGTTTTACTAGAGACACATATCTTGCCATACTATTAGGTTTCTATTTATTTTCTTTATTCTTTTATTTTCTTTCTTCTTATCTATTCCAGTTGGCGCAGCACGCGTTGCGCGCAACACAGTTCTGCGGCGATATGGGATGGTGCGGCGTAAATTCTCAATTTGGCCCGATACACTACGAATATCTGACTTCTCAGCTAAATTCTATCCGCTCCATAATCGATAGCTCTTAACCTCTCCTTCTTCGCAACCATTATCCGCTTTTTCCGGTCTCCGGACTGCCTCTAGACCGATTTATAAATCTCGTCATGAACTCAGCCTATTTCGGTGCATGTCTCACCCATCTTTTTCTTCCTTGCTAATAGCTTCCGTTTTCCCGGTCTCTGAACTGACCCTGAGCAATCTATATGCTTGGCGGCCAACGCGGCCACTTTAGTGCATCCAACCACAAATAAAAATTGACTTCCCTCCCTTTGCCGGCCTCCATCTACTTTATTCCCAGTTCCTAGAGCTTCGTGGAACCACTTTATAGGTCTGGCAACAAACCCAGCCCACTTAGGTCATACCCCGCTCACCGATGAAGATTGAATTCTCTCCCTTCGCTGGCTTCTATCCACCTTTTTTTTCCGGACTATCTCTGAACCGACTTTTAGTTTTGCAGCCGAGCTCCGCTCACTTTAGTCATGCTCCGCCTACCAAGACAGTTGACCTCCACTCCTCCACCCACCTCTTTCCACTATTTTCCCGGTCTCCGGGACTTCTTGGAACCGAGTTATGAATTTTCGTCGCAAACTCCGCCCACTTTGGTCATGCCCCGCCCACTTACAGCAGTTACCCTTGCTTCCATCGCAGACCTCTATCCACTTTTTTCCCAGTTTCCGGGACTTCTTACCGAGTTGTAGGTCTGGCAGAGTTATGAAGTTCTGGCAAACTCCGCCCACTTTGATGCAAACCTTGCCTGCCAAGGGCAATCGACCTCCTTCCCTTGACCGACCTCTATTCGCTTTTTCCCGGTTTCCATGGACTTCTTGGAGCCGAGTTATGAATTTTCGTCGCAACTCCGCCCACTTTGGTCATGCCCCGCCCACCGATGACAGCTGGCCTCCACTCCTCCACCCACCTCCATCCACCTTTTTCCCGGTCCTCCGGGACTTCTTGGAGCCGAGTTATGAATTTTCGTCGCAAACTCCGCCCACTTTGGTCATGCCCCGCCCACCGATGACAGCTGGCCTCCACTCCTCCACCCACCTCTATCCACCTTTTTCCGGCTCACTAAGACTTCCCGGCCCGAATTATGAGGACTTGTAGAAAATGCTGTACACTTCAGAGCGCGCCCCGCCCATTCTGGGCGGGCCTCCGCCCACGTCATGTATGCTGTGAACATAGACATTGCTCCCCTACACCATCCCACACAAAATCACAAGAATGGACAGGAGCAACAAATGCCTCTTATCCAAGGCGCCTTGTTTTTTTTTGAGAGATTGTTTTTTTAACCGGATATATCGAAGAAAACCGATCGATTTTGCATTATAGGCACAACCTATTAACCAGCTCTCGCAACTGACCAGAAATTTCTTTCGTCACATGGAGCGATATTTAAAAATGGTTTTGTGGGTGTAATGGAAGTGCATGCATGGAGCACAAAAACGAGGCTCATATGTCATGCCAAAATCCCTCTTAATGCCAAAAATCGCATAGAATTCGTCAAAAATTGCCGTTTTTATGGCATTCCTTGTGAACAAATAGCATTTACTAGTTGCATATTAGAAAGCTCTCGTAGATTGGCCACTGAAAACGACGCAAAATTCAACAAGAACGAGCTGATGTCGATGACAGGGGCTGATAGAACACGGGAATCTCATAGGAGCCGGCTCCTTGTTCTCGATAACATTCTTGTGATAGCGTGGTTTAGTGGATAGCAGCGTGGCTCATGTTTGCACTGCAGCGCGGGAGTCATTGGTTCGATTCCTTCTTGCTGTTGTTATTTTTTATTTTAGAGTGGCATTCACATTTTGGCGCCATGTGGCATCAGTAGCAAAATGGATTTACCGTTTTTGCGACCAGGACCACCGATAACTCTTGTGGGATTTTTCCAAATATTGCTGTTGAAGGTTGCTGCGCCAAAGACAAAATGGCGCCAAATGATTCCACCTTCGGAAATGAATATCATAGTCATGCTTGTGGATAACGGATAAACCTTATGACAGAGGTTTCGCTAAAATCGAGAGGTCAACGTAACTTCGAAATATTCGCGGCTTCGCGTGGGTAGCCCGCCACGCTTTTGGCGAATGACCATAGCCCAGTTTTTCAAAATTTCTCAAAACCCTTTCAAAAAGGGTAGTCCAGTGCGCTTATTATGAATCTGACGTCAATTGTTGATGAGGGCGTAACATAGTGTCGTTATGACCTCACTAGGCACTAATTTTGTGCCGTTTGAGCACCATACATTTTCTAACCCAATTTTACACAAAATCTACTCGAAACCGCTAATAATGATGTTATTCGTGAGTAGACGACTTCCACCGCTGGCTATATTTTGCGCCATTTAGCAGGCTCTACACCCTACCTGGAATCGATCACTCGACAGATATTTCAGTACTTTTTTGGTGTTATCAGGTCCGCTTGGAAAACTAAACATACAGGGTAGCTACATATCTGCGTATGAGATATGACCATATTTTAAAAAGAGAAGCTATTACATCTTCAGAAGTTTATTTTTATATACAATAAAACATAACAATGCATTACCAAAGAAGGTGCTCGAAATGGCCTCCCTCGGCAGCGATACAGGCTTCAAGTCTCTTCTCAACTGACATCACCGTGGGCCGCAAGTAAGTGACGTCAACGTGACGCGAGAAGATCACACTGGAAGTGGCGCACAATTCTCAAAAGGACAGGCAATTGTTGGATCCGGCTAGCAGACATTCTGCTCGACGTTGTGTGCACACAAGGAGCCGATTTCCAAAATCTGTCATGATTTGGGCAGGAATTACTTCCGACACCGAGACACCGCTTGTCTTTGTGGACAAATCCGTCAAAATTAACGCCCAGATCTACCAGGAAACAATTTTACGTGATGTGCTCCTTCCATGGACTGTTTCGACCTCCAGCAACGTCAGTGCATTCTTCAGCAAGAATGGGCTCCTCCCATGCCGCAAAATCTACGCTGGAATACCGTCGTTTTCCAGGTTACTGGTCACATGATGTTTGGCCATCTAAGCGACCGGACCCAATGGATTTTGCGGTGTGGGGCTTCCTGCAGCAGAAGATGCCTTCTGAGCAACATCGAAGTTTGGACTCCCTGAAGGCTTCCTTGGAGGAGGCGTGGAAGGAGCTTGACGTCAGCTACTTGCGGCCCACAGTGATGTCAGTTGAAGAAGAGACTTGAAGCCTGTATCGCTGCCGAAGGAGGCCATCTCGAGCACTTTCTTCAGCAATGTATTGCCATGTTTTATTGTATACAAAAATGAACTTTCAAAGATGTTTTAGCTTCTCTTCTCAAAAATATGCTCATATTGGCGCATAGTTTGTTGAGCATATTTTTGAGAAGAAAAGCTAAAACATCTTCAGAAGTTTATTTTTATATACAATAAACATGGCAATACATTGCTGAAGAAAGTGCTCGAGATGGCCTCCTTCGGCAGCGATACAGGCTTCAAGTCTCTCTTTCAACTGACATCACTGTGGGCCGCCGCAAGTAGCTGACGTCGAAGTTCCTTCCACGCCTTCCTCCAAGGAAGCCTTCAGGGAGTCCAAACTTCGATGTTGCTTAGAAGGCATCTTCTGCTGCTATAAGCCCCACACCGCAAAATCATTGGGTCCGAGTCGCTTAAATGGCCAAACATCATGGGACCAGTAATAGTAATAGTCTGTAGAACACATCGCTTCTCGTCGATAGTCAGAACTAGCCGAAAACTTTTCTATCGCGGAAATGACCCAATGCAGGCCTACCTCCTCACTGCCGCCTTCCTAACCCAGAAAAAGAAGCGATCAAGTCAAGATCTAAAGTACTTGAGTTCTACATCCCACGGAAAAACTGGCATGTCGCTCAACCCACATTCCAGTTAAGAATCCCACCAACAATAAAAGTCCTAAAATTATTTTATAGTCAGTTCCTGTCAATGAAAACAATGCCAAATAGAAATTCACAGCTACTCATCGAATAACTAATTTATCATGTAGATTCGAGAGCTATTTTGCCGAATTCGCTTTGGAATTTGGAAGTTTCCAAACTTTTGACCGCTACCGTAAATGCCTCCGTCCAGTGCAGAAAACATTCTCAAAAGCGCTCCATATCCTAAAAGACTTTCCTCATGAGTACCAGTACTGCATTCCATTTTCTTTGCAGGTATCATTCTTTCGACCGCCGTTCTTATGGTTGTCTGTGTTGTTGATGACGAATTAGCTCCACGAATGAAACCCAACTCGGCTGGTGAACCCAGCAAATTTAGCTATATATATGGTAATTCTTCAAAGAATTTTTTGATTTTCGTTCATGTATGAATATGTACTTCCGTAGGCTACCCATTCTTCTCAGCGGCACTCTCATTTCTTCCTGTACAAGTGTGTGCGTGCCTTCAAGCATTCCTCTACTTCAGGTGATTCTCCATTTTTGCGACTACGACTTTAGATGCTTCTGTCACGTGAGCTCTGGGGGCAAACACATCTTATGAAGGTCAAACATCTTTCCGTGCAAGCAATTTGTAAATGTAATATCGTACTACATTAAAACGTGCTCTATAGTACTTCTGAAAGCCGTCAAAGTTCCAAGGCCTTATTCCTTACTGGGTAATCGGACACCTTCTAAGAATTTGGTCGGTTGGATGTGAGACCAAGCGCTGAAACAGCGAATTAAAGATAGGTAAGCGCACTCCCAAACCACATTTGTTTCATTGTGTCTCTTTGTGAGGCGTTGTGTGCTTTCCTATCCTTGACACCAGCTCACCAGAAGGCATTATTCAGGTGGCTGCAGAGAACATGGAAATATATTCTACAGGGTCAACCGTCCGTTGCGCACAGATCAGCAAGGGAGTCGTATTTGGCGGATGGAAGGTGGGGGGGGGGCTCGTATAATGAAGTACCAGTTACAAAATATGAAGGTACTACGGCATGGCAAAATAGCATAGTACACACTTACTACCACTGTGACTACAAACCGGATTGAACTGCGCATCATTGCAGGAAATCTTGTTGAATCACTTCATGTTCTAATGAGCACGAGCAAACAAACTATATCGGAGAAACCACGATGATTTCAGATTGAATCAGTGGGAGAGAAATGCTACAAGTTTGGCGGATTTACTTTCAGAGCCCCAATGAAAAATTCTAGCACGAGAAAGGTTTATTTCAGATCCTTTCAGAGGATGCAGCAAAAGCTACAAAGCACTGATCTTTTCAATTTTAACGGTTTTTGCTGCTTCTTACTACAGGGTGGCTGCCATTCATGGCGCATGGTTTATTGACTTTATTTTTTAAGAGAGAAGCCACATATTACATCTTCAAACGTTTATTTTTGTATGCAATATAACGAACAGTCATTGCCAAAAAGGTGCTCGAAACAGGGTCAACCCTACGTTGGTACAAGTACCAACGGGGGGGGGTCGTACCTGGTTGAGTTTGGAGGGGGGGTCGTACCCACTTTAGTCGCTCGAAATCACGTGTGGGATTGAGGTGAAACTAAGATTTCGTGGGTAGTAGGCTGGGCGAGTGGAGGGCGCGCAGGATAAAAATTTGCCGTTTCAGCGGGCGTATATACCCCCTAGAAAAGGGAAGTAGTGGGAGTATAGGTAAAAAATGGGTTTAAATTGATGGAAGTATTGGGATGGTAAGAAAGTCCTGAGCCGATTTTTTGAAAGCTCCAGAACTTTCGCTTATTGATCGATACCTAGAATCTGCTACGTGATAGATTATCGCTGTCGATCATACTTCTCCGCAGTAGGTATATATAGCCGGGTTGCCTTCTTTAACTTTAATCATGATGTCGATTCCACAAGAGCACTTTCGAGCGATCATCTTCAATGAATGGCGCTGCGGCACAGGAGCAGTGGAAACCGTCAACATTATCAGCATCGCATTGGGAAGGGACACCACTTCCATCATCAGTGCCAAGCTCTGGTTCGCAGGCTTCGAAGGAGGAGACACGGCTTCCGAAGACAAGACAAGGTTGGGAAGCCCCAAACAGTGGAAGACTCCACCGTTCTCGGCGCTGTCGAAGAGGATCCGGAGGTTAGCACCCGCAGCCTTGTGATAAGACTCGGGTGCACCCATCCCACAGTCCTCGGTCCCCTCCACGCCCTCGCCACAGGAAAGTGCCGACTCGATGGATCCCTCATGTCTTGACCGATAGCACGCGGTTCAGGCGGGTACCCATTTGTCAGTTTCTCCTTCTTTGTCCGCACCGAAAGGAGTTTTTGGAAGGCATGATTACGAGAGATGAGAGTTGGGTCCTCTACGATTCTAACAAGCACAGTGCCGTGTGGCTCCCTCGAGGAGAAGACCCGCCGACACAAGCAAAATCGGACCTTCACCCCAAAAGCTGTCTTCTTTGCTACCTCTGGGATTCGTGAGGAATGCTGTATTATGAGATGCTCCCGCAAAGACATACCGCTACCGGCAGCATTTACGCCAGTCAGCTCCAGAAACTAGCGGACGCTGTTCAAGAAAAACGACCGAGACGAACTTCTGTCCACCTACTCCACGATGACGCCAGGCCCCACATAGCTAAAGAGACCCGTGCAAAATTGGAAGAGCTGATCTGGGACGCGGTTCCCCACCCACCCTATTCCCCTGACATTGCCCTCTCTGATTATCACTTATTTCATCCCCTTAAGGCATTCCTAGCGAAGAAAAAATTCACCAAAGTTGAAGACGTTGAAAGAGCGGTCAGCGATTTCTTTGACTCTCAGTCTGCTCAGTTCTGGGAGAAGGGGGTCGCTGACCTGCCCATTAGGTGGGACTCTGTAGTGAGTAACAATGGTGATTATATTGTTGAGTAGATTCCATTGTACGCGGAATAAAAAAGCAAAGAACAAAAAAGTGTCAAACGGCTCAGGACTTTTTTACCACCCTAATAGAAGGAAATTTCGGAGATACGGTTTCAGAGTGGCTATACCCCCCCCCCGCTCGACAGTGTTTTTGGAGAAAAGTGGGCGGGTTTTGATATGGAGATGGTGGAGGTAGGGAAAAGGGGGTCGTAAAATTTCTCGAAAAGTAACAACGATAGGACAGACCCTGCTTGTTAGGCCTGTGCGACTCACGACTCCAGGATTCGATCCCCGGACCGCTCGCGTTTTGAGCGTGCCACTTGCCACTACACCACTACACGCGCATGCACTACTCAGCCAAATTAACTCATCCAAGAGCCAAGATTGGTGGCCACAAGCCTGCTTTGTGAGACTCTAGCGCCGTTGTCGCGCACTTTCGAGCCGCGACAACGGTCTACTCTATCTCTCCGGATGAATGGATTTTTCGAGGCAATTTCTGCTGGGGGTGTTGCTTAAAGTTCCGTCTAAAGTCGCTTGAAGGAACCCAGTTCAGTGGTGGACGCTCTAAGAAACCAATCTATCGAACTCCATGGAGGTCCTATTCACAACGAAGTTACCCCTGACATGCCTGGCTCTGCATACGACACCCCTAGTTATTGACCCTCCAAAGCTGATTATTTGGTTTTCGACGGGATGCGTAACGCGTAACAGGCACATTCGAATACAAATACAGCACTCAGTGCGAGGAATAATAGATGGGACCATTCCAGTTAGGAGGGGGGCATCGTGATGCAGGTTCTCGACGAACCTGTGTAAACTCGAGCATTGCAGAATATCACGCAGATCAAGTGACTGCCCTCACCCCACCCCCGTGCAGGTCAATGCTATGTTGCTACAAGAACCAACGGGGGGTCGTATTTTGGTGAGTTCGTAGGGGGGT
>MU911831.1:0-20420 GCA_036418205.1 Ostertagia ostertagi | reverse complement strand
TCCGTATTCTTTCATTTGCAAATTTCTGAATCTCAAATGTCAACGAGATTCGGTGGAAATCACTTTTAACCCCAATTCATTTATTGCAAAACGAACAGAAAGGTATCCTTGAGGTTGACATGACAATTGATGCTCATATGCTCGTGTACTGATTTCCGAACGAATTGCTTATCCTTCCTACCACTTCCATTGCGCCAATCCTCCTACGGTCGGTCCCTCGATGGCTGACCTTTCTTCAATGAGCTAAACGAGCACGTGCCATCGATCTGATTGCCCCAGTGGTATCTGCTCGTTTAAAGGAAGCGATTACGATAAGGAATTTTCGCATCGGGGAGAACCTGCGCCACACGGAGCAATTACTTGGCTGCCAAGGAAGCGATGTGTGGCCCTCCCACGGCGAAAGGTGCTGTGGTTGCTGAGCAGGACCCGCGCGACGCCCCGCCCCCAGCGACGTGACGCCCACTGATTCATCGGTGGCTTGGGCGAGCCGTGTTGCCAGCCGCAGCGCGGTTAGGGCGCCATGCCTGCTGTTTGCTGCCCAGCACGCGTTGCGCAATCTCGTCCACGCGTGCGCGGTCTTCGCCGCAGTCCATCTGAGAGCCGCAATCAACGGCCCAAAAGGGGGTCCCATTTCTCGTTTCCTGAACGGATTTCGCTGCTTCTTTCGCCACTGACGTACCATTGAGGACCCCCTCGTCCCCTCTAAACCCCATTTAAACCTAGCGTAACCGCTGCCTTTAACACACATGCGCTTTCTAACTAGAACATTTATCAGGAAATTATGATAGCCTCCTTTCTAATTGTTTATATTAAACTTTTCAATTCTCAGTACTTCTCACAGTTTACGTCGGTTTTATGACGTAAGTGCTCCGCCTAGGCGTGCCCGGCTGAACTCTTGAAGTAGCTAGACAAGTTGGCTGCGACACTACATTAATCCGCATCCTGCGATGACATGGCATCTCTTAGGTTTGCGTTCTAACACATAATAGTTCTTCAGAAAGCTACATGGAGATTATGACATGCTCTTCTGATGCTACAAAAGTTGCATTGCAGTTGGTCATTGCGTAAATCCAACACTCATCCAAAACCTTCGTGGCACTAATCAGTACGTATGACCCCTCCACTATAAGGACTTTCTAGAACTGGCCGACAATGAAAATTTGTATTTCTCTATCTGGTATATGAGCACTTTTTACTAGTGAAGGATCTCAAAAAAATCTTATGCCTTCTGACTACAAATGAATATCAAATCAAAGAGCACTGAGAATTGAAAAGTTTCAATACAATTGGAAAGGAAGGCTATCATAATTTTCCGATACCTCCCGATAAATGTTCTGATGTTAGAAAGCACATGTGTGTTAAGCGAGCAGATATTACTGGGGCAATCAGATCGATGGCACGTGGCTCGTTTAGCTCATTGAAGAAAGGTCAGCCATCGAGGGACCGACCGTAGGAGGATTGGCGCAATGGAAGTGGTAGGAAGGATAAGCAATTCGTTCGGAAATCAGTACACGAGCATATGAGCATCAATTGTCATGTCAACCTCAAGGATACCTTTCTGTTCGTTTTGCAATAAACGAATGGGGGTGAAAAGTGATTTCCACCCTGAATCTCGTTGACATTTGAGATTCAGAAATTTGCAAATGAAAGAATACGGAACGTGGTAGAACTGAACTTTTTGCAAAAATCTGATCTGCCTTCCACGCATGTGCCCTTCTTTAGTGAAAAGCGAAAAATTAGAATTTCGGTGAAAAACGATCATTATCTTTCATGTTTCAGCTTAAATTTGTTTAACACCTACCAAAAAGGATACCAATATGATCACGGAATCATAAGCTCTTCGAAAATGCTGATATTGATGGCTTTTGGAGATTGAAACCGAAACTTCTAATCGAACTGGAGGGTTTACGACAGGGTGATGTCCGCAGGTACTGCTATTGGCAAGTAGAGACTCAAGCACTGAATTCCTCGAAAATGAAGTTGAAGCACTGAACAAAAGTAGGAGTTCCTTAGTCCATTGAATTCCGCATGATCTAGGCTATCCATTTTTCTTATTTTCAGATCATTTGGACCATTCCTTCAAAAGTTACAGCAAAACGACGCTTTGCTACGGAAAGTTGTCTCACATTTCGGCGATTGAACAAAAATTAGGGGCGGCATTGTATATACTCAGAGAGCGCATTTCTCGTTCTAAATCTACTGTTATTTTGTCTGAATCACCTTTTCCACTTTTTTGAAGTCTTGAATACAACATACTCAACAGCCTGCTTTGCACTAGTTTCTTGTTTCCCTCAAACTTGCTCGGAAATGTGCGGAAGCAAGTTGCGATATCAACTGAGCATTTGGTTCGGACTCCACAGGAAAGGCGCTGTGCAGCCTTAATTCAAAATGTCTCTCTCGCGATGTTGGAAGCTTTGAAGAAGATTAGTGATGAAGATCAGCTAAAAGTTTTGACCAAATCAAATCTGCATGGAACTGTTGAACAGGCTGAGCAACCGACATAAGATTTAAAAACAGCGGTGAGGGTAAAAAGACCAAAGAAGTTGAAAATTGGGTGGCGCAGGCTCTCTATTCACTGTGATCAACCCAATCTCGGACTTCCAAGTTGAACTAGCTGACCTACAATATTGTGCTGAGTTGAACTAGCTGACCTACAATATTGTGCTGCAAACGTTTTACACACTAGACCTATTGCCTACCAACTATCCCTTTTCTAACCATCTGGAAGGTCTACTTAGAAGATTGAGCATTGAAACCCATGGTGGTGAAACGACCTTCGCCGAGTTCTTAGCTCACAGAACTCCAGCGCTTCCAACATCCGAATAATTCAGACCATTTCTTGTAGCAAAAGGAGATTGTAGCTCCTGAATCTGAGAGTCAAACCGGCGGAAACTTTCCGAAAGCCTATAACACAACAGTGTTTCATAGGAAGAGTTTCAGCGCGAAAATCTTCATGCCCTACGGGTAATCAGAAAAACCAAATTTGAAAGGAATCACGGCAAAGCTCTCATTGATCGATTTCCCCTAAGGAAAAAAGTAGAGCTAGTTGCCCTTTTTGCTAATTGTCATCTTCTAGACCTTCAACTTCGGAAGCCTACAATTCGAAAACTCTGAAACG
This sequence comes from Ostertagia ostertagi, assembly GCA_036418205.1. Lineage (NCBI taxonomy): Eukaryota > Metazoa > Nematoda > Chromadorea > Rhabditida > Trichostrongylidae > Ostertagia > Ostertagia ostertagi. The sequence goes on along the minus strand of MU911831.1, from coordinate 17,302 downwards.
GGAGTGGAAGCGGGGAGTGTCTTGTAGAGAAGATAATTCTCTTCTAAACTGTTTCAACTTTAAATGAAACCATGAACCTTTCGAGGAAATTTTTTTCGTTTGAGTAAAACGACACTAGTTATGAGACAACCTAATACATTGCAGGGTTTATCCTTCATCCAGCGCCATTCGCGGCTCCCGAACAGGCTTAGGATGCTAGGTTCACTGCTGAGCTCTACACGTACGGGACGTAGACCCCATTTCCATCCTCTGCCACCAGTTCCCATACGGCTGTCCTTGTGGAGAACTCTTCTGTGCATGTATGACAAACACGCGCTCTAATGAGCCGTTCTTAGGTTCAAGGGTTTTTGTACACGGCACCGTTAACGCGTAAGGACATGAAAAAATATACTGCCAAAGGTGAATTGGAATGGGCCGTAGTGATGAATGCGCACCAACGACACAGATATCCGAAAAACTTATGATAGTTGGGTATTGTCTAGAGGAGAGAAGTGGGTGAAGCGTTCACATACCCACATCCCTGCCCTCTTTGCAGGACCTTTTTTTTAAGGGTTATGAAGTGTGTGGCAATGCACCGCACTATAACTGGTCTTTTTTGCAAATGTGTAATCAAGAGAAAGCAGCCCCGTCAAGTGTAGAAGTTTCTATCGATGCATGTGCACTACTCAAATGTAAGATCTCCCATCATTTCATATTTTGTTGAAAGTATAGCTGTCGAGTTTCAGTGCGTCATGCGCAGTTGGATAAGGAGCTCGGAATCCCTCCTATCGAATCATGGCGACGTGGATCACTAGCGTCCTACCTCCCATTGCCTTCACTTTCAACATTCTCACAGCGTGAATCAAGAAGGAGTAGTCAAGCCTCATTTACCAACCCTAATATTTTTGTGCAACAAGTCTAGGATTAAATATTAAATAAAAGAGTTGGAAGTGCGTGTCATCAAACTCGGCAGTATCTGAATATGTTGACCGTTCGCGTGCTTGTGAGAACATGTTTTGCATGATTGTGCGTCACGTAAAGGCACGTGTCGCGGTTAGATCCCCAAAGAAAATTCTTGACTGATGTAGCAGACCCTTAATCACAGGGACAGCGGTGTCGTACCGACACGGGACTTATATGATGTGACCTATGTGGAGTCTGCTCCCCCTTGCATACGAGCTTTTCGCGTTTCCCCCTCCAAGCAGCGCTGTGTCTCCCGTACCACGTTACTCTTACGAGAAAACTTCCAGCGTTTTCTATCGTGCCTCTTGGTTTTCTTCTTCTAACGTTTCTCTCCGCATTTCTGTCAAATTTCCAAACAAAATGACACAGCACCTTGATGCCGCTCCGCTGCTTTAACTTGATTTGTCGCAAAACACGTTCATGGCAAAAATAATTCACCCGGAAGGGCACAAATAGTTATTAATCACAAGCCATGATGTTCGAGCTCAAGGCAGAAGCACTATTCGTATGGTTTTTAGCAAAGCAGGTGTTCAGAGAGCATCGCAGTCTGCTACGTATCTGCAGTCAAGAGCACATTGATAAAGCGTCTGAGCGGATTCTCCACCCGCTCTTCTATTTACAATCATTCGTCTCCATTTTCAAGCCATTTCCAATAAACCGCAGTCAAGTGGATCAAAAGTAGAAAAATATTAATCCGCTGAGAGCCTTCATATTTCTTCATACAATTCCAGGCTCAACACGTTGACGACATCGCGCGTTTTTGTTTTTGCACCGCGTGGGACCAGAGCGATTTTGCGAGCGCCGCCGCCGCACACCAAATCCATGGATTTTGAGCTGTAAATACGCAATACTTAGATGCGATGAAGTGTTTTCAATAATGTTCGATCTGTCTAACTTATCGGGAGTTACAGTAATGGAAGTTCGACCGAAATGACGTGTTAAGGCCATGAAAAGGCAAATTTTACTTACTTTCCCTTTAGTGGTTCCAAAATTAATTTGGACGTGGTTGTTTCAGTAAAAACACATATCTTCCCATACGAATAGGTTTGTATTCGCTTCTATTATTCCTTTTTATCAACATGTTACGTTAATGAAAAGAAAACGAGGAATGAACTGAACAGACATATCCGTAAGGTCTGGAAAACTCTGCCAAACTAAAGAATATTTGGCCTTTCTGAGCCATGTGGTTTTTAAGTATGCTAATGTATGACCTATAGAATGAGTACAAAGACCTTAGGAATAAGTCGCACAAGCGCAAGAAAAAGGGATGACTTGGGCTACCGCGTCACAATGTCCCACGAGGTGCGCAAAGTGGGACGCGTTACCTCGTCACGCTGTCGTCAACCTGTTGATAATAAAAAAATCTTGACCAGTCGAGTAAGCAACATCTGAGAATTCGAAGTCATCACCTGGTAGAATCTCTCCGTCTCTTCGGCACTCTGACCCATACTGACCCACACATCTTTGAACATTTTAACCTTCTAATATTCTAGCGTTTTAGCCTCTTGACATTTCGACGTTAGGAACTTCGAAACACTGAATTATGGTGAATTTTTCGATCCTATTAAGTAACGCAGTCTCCCCACAACTTCTGAAAACTCCATCCTGTTAAAAAACAATTTTCTCCACTTCTAGACACTGATCTCACCCACGTGTGGGAACAATGTGAAGCTCCAAAGTATTTATTGCAGGGGACCCAAAGGCTTTTGACAAAAGATTTGCAAAAGTATTGCAAGTGCTTTCCAAATGTTTGAAAGTATTCTTTGGCGAGCTCGGCGCTCAGCGCCTTTGCTAAGCCTGAAATAAGCGAAAAAGTTGTCTTTTCAGGGAGCTAATAGGTTGTCCGGAAATTAATGCGGATTTTCATGCATCCTACATTGTAAGCATTATTCCGAGAAATTTTCTCTTGATTGCCATATATTACTTCGAAGACGAAGGTCAATGAACCGCATTATTTCCGGACAACATAATAATATATCAAAAGCTATTGTACATTGACCGACTAACCTGCTGTCACTCACAAAGGGAAAACCATTTTCCGCACTTTATAAATTATACAGAAATCATCAGTTTCAGGTTTTTAACTCGCTATGCTTTCGCGGAGCGAGATGGCTTCAATTATTACCTTCAGACTTGCAACTGGCACAAAACACCGATACGTTCAAAAGAAAATTAAAGAACATTGACTTACTTGCCTTATTAGGCATCAACGATTTCGAATAATATGTGTCTGTGAACTTTCCGCTTGTGGGTAAAATACTGCTCAAATTGTGTTTACTTTAAGTCGATGACTCTCATTTTATAACGATTTGGTTTCTGACTAATTATTGTAGCGCACCTACGAGTGCATAGTAATAAATAAATAAATAAATAAATGACTGGTCCGTGGAGCAGAAACTATGCCCTACACCCATCGTACCCTGGATCAGCGTAGACAACTACGACTGCAGTATAGAAAGATTTTTTATAGTCTTGTATGCATACGCTATTGATGATCAGGACAGCCGATAAAGCGTTACCTCTACAGCTAAACATTGAGTTGCTTCGTAAAATGCGTTAGCTGACCGTTCCATAGGCTGCCCATCTTTGCAGAAGCTCACCGTTTGATACGCGCAGTGGAGTGCGGAGCTAAAGTGGTGTCTGTAAACAACCACCATGCATCGAATGTCAGTGTAATTTAGCGGTCGGATTGTGTTTGATGTTGAAATAGATGCCCAGTACTCGTTATCGTATTTCTCCAACACTCACCATACATTCGTTGGAATTCTGGAAAGCGTAGCAGTCCAAGGTACTTTGGCTGATGGTAACAACGCAAATGAAAGGATGTTGACATGTGCTGCGAATATGGTTTTGAGTGTTCTATCTATTCTATTATTATAGGCCATTATTAGCCGTTGTTACTTTGGGTCCCCACCAAAGATGTTCCCGTCCTACCCTACATCACTTCTTGGAACCAACGCCTCACTGATGCTGGGACGCGCGCTATGGATATCGTGAAATTGGCGTTTTGGCGCCTCTTATCGGATCTTATCAGTCGTTATCACTTTCTGACCCCCACCAAACATGTTCCCGTCCACCCTCTACATCACTTCTTGGAACCAACGCCTCACTGATGCTGGGACGCGCGCTATGGATATCGTGAAATTGGCGTTTTGGCGCCTCTTATCGGATCTTATCAGTCGTTATCACTTTCTGACCCCACCAAATATGTTCCCGTCCCACCCCTACAACATACTCAAAATACAGCGCTCCATTAGTGCTGCGAAGTGCTTTTGAATTTCGTGGCACACACACCACACACACTCCGCACACACACACCACACTCACGCAGCACACACACACATAGCGGATTATTTGTAGTAGGATGCTTGTTATCTTGGTGATGCTTTCACGCTGCTTCATGCTGCGCATTTATGCAAGTTTCTCTACTCATTGGCAAATATGTCATAGACCATCCACAACTAAATGGTATCACACGATCCCGAGTTTTCTTTCACCTCATGGAGCACCTTGCTTAACACGTTGACGACAGCGCGCGTTTCGATTTCTTTGTAACACGGTACCAGTGCGATTTTCCGGGCCCCTCTGCCTCACCACAAATTTGTGAATTTAGTGCTATCACTATGCAAAACATCTTTTTATTCTTTAGCGTTTGTCCCACCCTGTGGCGGGGTCCGCTTTCCTGGTATTACGACGCCACTTTTCCCGATTATGTGCCTGATCGGGGTGAAGGCCAACTAATTTCAAGTCCTCATGCAACGTATCAAGCCATCGTTGCTTCGGGCGTCCTCTTGGCCGCTTTCCTGGCACGTTAAAGTCTAGACCGATCTTACGGACACTCTCATCATTAGCGCGAAGGACGTGACCGTACCACCTCAGGCGAGCTTCGCGCATCTTATCAGCGATGGGAGCCACACCGAACCGCTTTCTGATGGTATCGTTGCGAATGTGGTCTAAACGCGTGACCCCGGCAGTCCAGCGCAGCATTTTTGTCTCCATTACACTGAGACGAGCCTCAACCTCTTTAGTCACGGGCCAGCACTCTGCTCCGTAAATGGCGACTGGTCGGACGACGGTTCTGTAGATCTTAGATTTCAGTCGCTCTGGTATTTTCTTATCGCAGAGAACGCCGGTCATCGAGCGCCACTTGGACCAAGCTGCACTCACCGGGAGTTTACTTCAGAGAGGCTGCCGTCGGACGCGATTGCCGACCCAAGATACTTGAACGATGTTGTACGTGTGAGCTCAGTGCCACTGATCTTAATTTGCCTGCTCACTCTGACTCACTCAAATCGGTGGTCAAGTACTCTGTCTTCTTCACATTCAACCTGAGCCCAAACATAGCCAGACGGTCGGACCAGGTTTGCACCTGTTGCTCGAGCAGATTTTGTCTTCGCAGGCGAGCATCACGTCATCAGCATAAAGAAGCGTCCATGGAGCCGGCTTCTGAAGATCTCGCGAAATGGCATCCATGACGACAACAAATAGGAGTGGGGAAAGCGCAGAGCCTTGGTGTACCCGACAGAGATGGGGAATTCCATCGAAGTCCTGCTGCCGTTTGCACTCGGCTCTTTGGACTCGAGTAAAGATGCGCACCCACTCAATGAGCTCTTCAGGAACGCCATGCTGTCGTAAAGCATACCATATAACTTCTCGAGGAACGCGATCAAAAGCCTTCTCCAGGTCCAGGAAGGCAAGATGCACAGCTTTTCTTTTCTCGCGATGTCTTTCGGCATGTATTGCATCGATGGTGCCGCAGCCTGACACAAATCCACACTGGTTGATGGAAAGCTGCACGATGTCACGAATACGGCCGTCCACAATTCGCTCAAAGATCTTCATGCTGTGCGAGAGCAGGCGAATTGGACGGTAGCTCGTGCAGTCAGCAGGGCTGCCTTTCTTCTTCCAGATCGGAATCGTCGTGCTCTGTTGCCAGCTCTCAGGCACCTTCTTCTCTGCAACGATCTGGTTGAAGAACTTGGTCAACCATTCTGCAGGACACCAGCATTTTGACTTCCATATGTCGGCCGCCAAATCATCGGGACCTGTAGCCTTTCCTGACTTCACCTTGCAATGGCGGGACAAAGGGACTGCTGGATGGGCAAATTCTACGGCTGAGATGTTCTCGAAGTAATCATGCCATCGCTTCACTGCTTTCTTGCGGTCCGTCAGGAGGTTACCATTTTCGTCGTTGATGCCGAAAAACTTCTCGATGTCCTCGGACTGGCGATGGCGGGCTTTGGCAAGACGATAAACATAGCGTTCACCATCGCGTCTCGAGCTTCTCGCTAACATCGGCAAAGTGGCAGCTTTTGCGGCAGCAACGGCCTTCTTTGTCGCATTCTTAGCTGCCTGATAACTCCGCCAGTTGTCGACAGTCTTATCGCCAAGAAATACGTGGTATAGCCTCTTCTTCTCACGTACTTTTTCTTTAACATCGTCCATCCATAGCCACTATGCAAAGCATAACAGCACAAAACCAAAGCAATATTCAAATGTGCACTTAATCGGGGCATAGTAGTAGATTCCGACTGAAAGAATTCAAACTGGTATTCACAACCACATTTTACTCTATTACGTTGCAGAGAACATTGGAAGTATTTTCAAGTGGGTGTTCTAGAATGAGCGTATGTTTTGCTATCCGTATAGGTTTCGTTCGTCTGTATCACACTTCTTCGTCTATGCGCTTGTGCCAATAAAACGAAAATGAGGAATAGCGATCCGAACATTTCGTAAGGCTCGGAAAAACCCTGCTAAACTGAATCATACCTGATCACACGGTGAACCAGTCGTTCACAGACATGTGATGGTATGATCCATGGAATGAATGGAAATAATATGAGAAGAAGTCGCGCACGCGCGATAAAAGGGCTGACTTGGGTGAAACGGGCAACCGCGTCACAACGCCGGACGTGGTGTGCATAGTGGGTCGTCTCACGCTTTACACGCTGTTGCCAATGTGCAAATGCTTGTATATTAGTAACTAAAGGGGATAAGACTTCGTAGGAGGAATCAGGGCACCATTGCACTATTACAACCCCAGTCGGGGCCGGGATGGGTCAAAAAATAATTTTCGCTGAAACTTCTGCTATGGGGGTTATCGAGGGGTCCTGATCACGAGGATCACGAATATGACACTCATTTTTGCCATTCGTGCTGTTTAACGCATATTTTCTGCTTTTCTAAGCTTTCTCACCTATAGCGCCTAAGACTAAGCTTAGGGGAGGGGAGTGAAACTCCGGAGTGGGTAAACCACGCACCGTGTGGCAAAAGTTGGAGTGTGTTAGACCACAGGGGAGTGGCCTACTCACTTTGGAGCCCTCCACTATTCAAAGGCTTAGTCCTATTGCGATCTAATTAGTGCGAGGGCGCAGACGAGCAGGAAATAGGCGCCGAATAGCGCCAACAACAAAAACATATTCGTAATCAGGACCCCAAATAACCCCTATACAGAAGTTTACAGCGAATTTAGTGGGAATCAGTCGTGGCGCCACCTGGCGCCAAATGGCGCCAAATTGGCGCCAGCGAATATCATATTCGTGATCAGGACCCTCGATAACCCCCATAGCCGAAGTTTCAGCGAAAATTATTTTTTGACCCATCTCACCCTACTGGGGTTGTAATAGTGCAATAGTGCCAATGTTACATGATAACGCTCTGAAGCAAGCTCGATTTTGAATGCTCCCTTCCATAAAATTACCTGAGCGTATTTGTTAGGGAGTAACTCTCGCTATTGTCATAATCACGGAGCGGACTTTTTCACTTGACTACAGTGCGCCTTTTGGGTTCTTGCGCCGCGTGGGACCAGGCGATTTTGCAGGCGCCGCCGCCTCACATCAAATCCGTGAATTTTGAGCTTTAAATACGCAAAACTCGGATGCGACAAAATGTTTCAATGATATTTGATGTGTCAAACTTATCGGAAGGTACAATTGTGAAAGTTCGATCGAAATGACGTGTTATGGTAAGGAAAAGGTCAGTTTTAATTGCTTTCGCAGCCGTGGACAGCAAAATTGTTTTTGACGCGGTTGCTCCACTGAAGTATACAGGGGGGGGGGCAAAAAAAAAAGACATTTTGCCTCCACTTCCAGATGGATTTAAGCACATTTTACTCAACTCAGACCGAACGGTTCCAACTTATTATTAAAGAGTGCATTCCATTCTATAAGAAAATCTTCATAGTGGCCACGTACGTGGACGGCATCAGAAGAATTAGCCCTGGAAACATGGTGCACTGGTCGAGCTCAATGGGGTCTTCGAAGGATCGTGTACCATAACGACCCTTACTGGAAAGCTAGTTCCGAGGGGATTTGCACAGTGGTAGCTAATGCCTCTAGAAAACTATCCAACATTAAATCGATTCACGAAATTGCGTAAGAGCTTCAGGCTGAAGCTCTTACGGTAGACCTCCTTGAGCCTGACGACGGTGACAGATGACGTCATATTCTGAAGACGGTGAGGGCAGTGAAGGAGGGCCTGCGTCACTTATAGAGGGACACTTAGGGAATACTCTGCTGAGGAACTCCCGTCAACGACAGCAATCTCTGCGAAGAAAAAAGGCCGAAGTCCGACATAGGCAAAATGTCTTTTTTTTTGCCCCCCCCCCTGTATATCCTGCTATACGTATAGACTGTGCTTTCTTCTACTACTCCTTTTTTATACTTATTTTCAAGAGAATGCAAAAGAAATGAGGAGACCCGAACTGACGAGCTTGTAGAAGTAACAAAAACCTTGCTAAAGTGAATAATATTTAACCTTTCGGTCACGTGCACCTTTATGGCCTCGTTGTGATGTGGTCTGAAATATGATGCAACAAATCATAAAAGAAGTGAACGACGAAAATAACCTGTTCGGGAGTGAAGTGCGTGCGCTGCACGCTGTCTTCAACGTGCTAAATGACTTAGCGAGCTTTTGACCAGCTATTTCATTTCAGAATTCAAAGAATCCTGATCAAAGCACTTCTCAGAGTGTCGATTACTAGGTACCGATTTTTTCCGGATATGTGAATTATTTTTTCTTTAAAATTTTTTCTTATTTTTTTCCGGATATGTTCTGATGTACGACTTTTGAGCGATACCGCATTTTAAAGAAAGAATAACAGGATAAATAGGCCTATTCCATTGGTGAGATACATGAATTTTCTACAGAAACAAAACTTTTGAAAGCACTGTATCTGCAGAATAGCCAGTGCTGCGGTTTTTTTCTGAGAACCTCATTGCAGAACTCCTTATTTAAGGTCTCTGAAAAGTCTTGCCGATTTTAGACCTAAACTTTGAATGTATGTATCTTGAAAGCATTTTATTTGTAATAAATCACTAGAACTACGAACCTCATAGAACAAGATACTCTACTCTGTAGGTAATATAGAGTGCTAGAGCTCTGAAGGCGATAAACACGGCGGAGCTCCATTCAGCATCATGTTAGCATCGTTGCATTTCTCTTTAAAGGATCTAACGAGGTTCGAAAAGATACTCGATAGCCCAACTGGCTCAACATGTGCAGGGTGGTGTAATATTTTGAAGTAATTTCAACGGCCCTATTCTGACAGTTCCACCTGGTAGCAAAGAATTAAGCCAGCCGCTGACCGTATGCAAGTCACCATATTGAATCACTTTTGCGAATTTCATTTATTTAATTTAATCCAAGCAATTATTCAATAACACAATACCTGCTTCTCTGCAAAAACCTGAGGAGTAAGCGGTTGACTTTAAGAGGAATAAATGTTGAGCCAGCTCAAGAAATAAAGCTAGAGAGTTTCAAGCGTGTTTTGGGAGTTACGTAAAAAGTCTTCTCCGACGATGCTCTGCAGGGTGGGCAAAATTATGAGGACCGCGTGCGCGCGCGGTCATATCCACTTTTTTCCGTAGTCGCTCCATTTTCATCTCGTTTTCTGTGCACTATGTGAGAGGGTACAATGTCTTCTTCCTAATGAAACCATTTTATAGGACCAAGTTTCTGCACCAAGGACACAAATATTCTCCAAACAACGATTTTTTGAGTTTGCTGCTTTCAAAGAATTGTTACAATGAAACCATCCACCAGCTGCTTCAAATTTCTGATTTTACACTGAACTGAAACACTGACAGCAAGGTCGAATAAATGGATCCGTTGAGGAAAGCAGAGCAGAATACCTGGAAACATTTTACACGCCTCAGTTGCGTGCCACCGCACGCGCCATCCCCTTCATCTGAAGGCTCGTGTAAACGGGGCAAGTGGCAGATCTCAATTCTATTCTGGAATTACTTTGAGATAAGAGTTACAAACACTTCCCAAGTTTGTTTGTTCCATCAAGCTACTATGCGTTTTTAACGACACAATGTCTTGGTCCTCATAATTTTGGCCCACCCTGTGGTTCTAGAGGTAATTAACCGATGGAATTCGAATGAGTCAACTTCAGCGATTCACATAACTTTGACTATCATACAAGGATCATATAGCTTTCGACAAAAATCTAAAGTATATTAGAACTTGACCATGATCGATCCATTCAACAAAGCTCTGTAGCAAAGAATCCGCTCTACATCGCATGTCACAATCCAGCTGGGGAAGAACCTCCAAGTTGATGATTGATCAGAACGCGCCCTCATAAAAATTTACGAAGTTCCTACCTATTCCTGTGGAGCTGGGAACCACAAATCAATTACGCACAGTACTGGTTGCTTGAAGAACCAGTAAAATATAATAAGCTCTCTCGCCACGCTAGCGTCCCTGATTTTCGATCGTTGGCGTAGTTCGGCACTCCGGATTCCCCTCTGCACTTGCGTGTATAGGGTTACTCCTAGCATCGTCCTCTCGACAGCGCGTTGGATAACGCTGACCGCATGCTCGTCCTGCCTGCGCAGAGTCCAAGTCTCTGAGGCGTAGGTTAGGGCAGGAAGGACAGCGGAATCGAAGAGGTGGGCACGGAGCCGGATGTTCTTCGTCTTCTTCACTACTCCCTCGATGTTCTTAACGCTCCCCAAGCCGCTCGTTTCCTCCTGCTCAGCTCTGGAGCTAGATCGTTCATCATATTGATTTCCCGACCTAGGTACACGTAGCTGGAGCATTCGGTGATGTTCGTTCCGTTGAGCGTGAATGGGGCATCAGGAACCAATCCGTTTCTCATAAACATCGTCTTCGTTAGGTTCAGCTGTAGACCAACCTTACCACAGGCGCAGTCGAAATCAGCCAGCATTCGCTCCGCTTGCTCGATGTTCGGCGTTATAAGAACGATGTCGTCAGCAAAACGAAGGTGGTGTAGTTGCCGGCCGTCGACCTTCACTCCCATGTCTTCCCATTCCAGTTGACGCATGACGTTCTCGAGAGCGGCGCTGAAGAGTTTGGGCGAGATGGTGTCGCCCTGTCGGACCCCTCTTTTTAGTGAGCAAGTAAAATGCGACACCATTGGACAGTCAGCGTCCTACGTGTCGTATGTGGTGATCTCAAGTCCACATAAAGGAATGAAAGGCAAGAATTCATTGGTAATGGCCATGCATTCATTACGGTTGTTCAGTCTTGGATTTTTCACGCGGATATAAAACGCCTCTAACATTTTTCTAGCACCGATGTTATTTTCGCGAGCCAAAATTTTGCATTCAAGTTTGTTGTCTTATGCAGTCTCCGAAATTGATACAGACTTTTATTTTGACTGACGTTTCGGCTGAATCGTCTTATTCGGAGCCTGTAAAGAAAGACGAACATAGACCTTTACAAGATGGCCATTCAGCCGAAACGTCAGTCAATATAAAAGTCTGTATCAATCTCGGAGGCTGCATAAGACAACAAACTTGAATACTCATACTATGCCGAGATTAATGGAGAGTCGATCTTGGTCCAAAACTTTGCATTCGATTTCAAAATCACTACCCTGATGTCTTTCTAATCGGTGCTTGCCAAGTGGAGTAAGCAGATTTCCGCGCCTTTTTCCTGCCATATGTTCTTTAACGCGTACGCCTAACATCCTGCCCGTCTCTCCAATATAAAGTTCGTCACAGGTTGAACATTGAAGTTGGTATACTATCCCTCGTTGCGCACAGTCTCCTTGCCTTCCATATGGGCAAACAACGCAGTGATCCGTGGTGCACGCGCGGTCATAGAGTCTATTGCGGATTAGCTGACGTTTGATATTGTCTCCTGGTATATTAATCAAAACGACGTCATCAGCTAGATCCGCTCGTGCAATGCACTGCCGTATAGCCATGCTAATTCTATCCGATATGAAAGGCAATTGGAGTGCGCCATCTCTTCGCGACTTCTCGCGGAATGCCCTCGTGAACCTTCGCGATTTCTCGCGGAATTTCTCTGTGAGCCTGATTCTTCGTTGTTCGTTCCATAACCATTCGCTCTTGCAATCTCGGAAGCTAGCCTACGTGACTCATCTCGCTCCACGTCGCCTGTACAGACTCCAACTGCTGTTCTGTACATGTTTCGAACAACCGCACATTTTACAGCTCTGGGGTGTGCAGACTTTTTCACAAAGTAGGATGTTCTTTGAGCTGTTTTCCCGGTACCACTTCACACTATACGTACTGTCCGAGATTTTCCGACGTACCGTCACACTCATTCGCTTTGGTTCAGACTCGACAATCGCTCCATTTCCTTCAGCGTCGACAATCGCTCCATTTCCTTCAGCGATGTAGATCAACCGGTGTCCATTACAAATAAGAAACTGGAGTCGTAATATTACTGAGAATTATCCTAGGGCTGTCAGCATTTACCGCAGCCTCCTAGGCGTTGCTGTCAAGCAGAAACAATACATATTTTACCAGGTTTGCTCCGCGCGCTATCGCGCGCATCACAGGGTAGGGAGGAGCCACGAAATAGCACATTAAGGAACATATGGCAGGAAAGAGGCGCGGAAACTACTCTAATCCAATTACACCAATGGAAAGGCACCGAGTAGAAGGACATCAGGGTAACGATTTTGAAATCAAATGCAAAATTCTAGCCTACGAAAACGACATCGGTGCTAGAAAAATGTTAGAGGCGTTTTATATCCGCGTGAAAAATCCAAGACTGAACAACCGAATGAATGCATGGCCATTACCAATGAATTCTTGCATTTCACTTTTATGTCCAGTGATGTTTCATTTTTTCTGTTCACTAAGAAGAGGAGGCGAGGCTGCTAACATTTGGTGGGTTCACCACAGTTTAGTTCTTTTGCTGGAATCGTTCATTTTGTATTATCATTCTCTGGGGAACTCATAAGATTAGGCGCTTTACCGGGTGAGCTACAGAGCTAGGACTTCGAACCAGTTTCAGGTCCTGAAGACGACGAATTGTCGAAACGTTGACCAATAAACGTGTTCCACCATAACAACCTGTATGGCACAGAAGAAACAACACAATAATCGAAATGCCCAGGTTCCTAGGAAAAGCCGAACAAATTATTAACAAGTGGAATTTATTACAAAGTTTGACGTTTTTTGCGAGAAGGCTCGTTCTATGAAGAGAGCAGAATAAGCACTCTTCAAACGGTTGCGAGTTGGTCGGACAGAGACAAGGGAGCGCTTGGAAAGAAGTACGCCTCGGGCGGCTACGTTCCAGGAGACACATTGGAGGATTCAAGTCAAAGCATTGAGTTTGGTGAACAGATACAAAACCATAGGCAGAACAGGATTTGGTAGCAAAGAAATGCTTTTCGTTTATTCATAGGCGAAAGGCGCGGCCCTTAGAAAAACTCTTTCTGTCCATGAGTAAATGAATAACATATCTCTCCCCTGAGAAGAATTGAGGTTACTCCGAAAACCAAGTGAAACTGCTTCGGTCGCCAACACTTCGGTCCGCGAGAATATGAAGAAGTAATAGCCCTTTCAGTTTTTCGAGTTGTTGATCCAACAAGCGCATTTTTTGTTTTTCGTTCTTATCGCCGAAAATGGGTTTCAATCCAGTGATTAATCTGTGAGATATAATCATTTTTTTCCGCGAACGATTCCTTCATATAAGACTGTCAGTGAATATCAATACTGATATACTAGTGAAGACCCACTGGCCTTCAGTTGGAGGAACTTCAGCGCCGGATCCCAGAATGTCTAGGCTGCATTGCGTGGTAGTGCTATACTCTCTGTCTCTCCGGCTCTTATATCGTGTATAACGGACCCAAACAACCATAGAATATTCATCTCTATCATATGTTCTCAGTACTATATGAATGTCATTGGTAAAGTTCCATCTTCATCTGCTACAAGACTGCCATCCACTGCGTTTGATCCGCTAAGCAGTGGTGCCTTCAACGAGATCAACGTTATGAATATGTATAGCTCAGATGAAACGCCCATAGAAGTCATTTGGAGAAATTTTATGAAGTGAATCCACCTAAGCGGCAAGTAGTACGAATTGTAAAAGACTTCAGATGCACCGTCGAGACGTCGTGGTAGATTACATCTGCCTGATCCTCTGTAGGAAGCTCGATTGACCGAGGGATATTGTGCTTCAGGTCGATCATAGAAGCGCCTATGAGTTGGCAGAAAAATTAAATTTCAATGTGCCTCGCCCAGGGTATCTATATGTTTGAGACGGAGATCTTTTAAATTCCATATGAAAATGGTATGTAATTCATACCACGTCCTACAATGAAGTACTAATCTGTTGTTCCAGAGCATGCTGAATTTAATGGACTAGTGTGCAAGACATGAAACATCCTTCCTCAAAGGGAAGACCGTTTTAAGCACTTCATTCATAGTTTCGGAACCCCCTGTCATCTGAAAATCTGGAAAGCTTATTTTTTCTGCTCACAGTTGGAGCCTCGGTTTTTAAGAGGCTTTGCTGTGTTCCTGGGTTTTCATTTCTCTTTCTTTGATGTTAGGAAAATGATAATGTATTCCGCTGGATTCATACTTTGATTAGCCTTTATTGACAAAGTTGAAAATGCGACTCAAGAAGAAATTATTCAAAAGCCGCACGGCAAAAATTCATCTATTTCAGGAAAGCGGCATCAAAATAATCAGCATCGTAGGAACCAAATGGTCTGAAACAGGGTCAAGCGAGGCGTCGAGGAAAATTTGGAAATACGACCCCCCCTCCCTCCCCCAGAGGCCGAAGTCCATGAAACGACCCTCTTCAAAAGCCGAACTATGAAAAGGTTGTTTAATTCTCCCCAAAACTGCTCATAAAACTCCAACCTCCGCCAAAAAATTCGTTTAAGAAGT
Source organism: Ostertagia ostertagi (assembly GCA_036418205.1). Classification (NCBI taxonomy): domain Eukaryota; kingdom Metazoa; phylum Nematoda; class Chromadorea; order Rhabditida; family Trichostrongylidae; genus Ostertagia; species Ostertagia ostertagi. The sequence goes on along the minus strand of MU911831.1, from coordinate 2,234 downwards.
ACAAAAGTGAAAAAGTCAAAGAATGATCATTATTGATGAGTCCTACCAAACGAGCAAACGAGAAACGGAGCAACAAACTAGTCACTAAAAATGGCATACATCTCAACTTTATCATTCTTTATTTATTTCCTCCGCAAAACTTACCAATTTCTGTACTATAAAGAGTATGTTTTCAGTTAACACCAGCCCTTTCGGTTGAAAGAAGCCTTGCAACCAGGGTCAACCCTGCGTTGCGCAAATTCCAAATTTTTTGCGACCCCCTCCATTTCAAGGGGTGTCAGTGCGACCCCCCCCCTATTGGACATGTGTGTTTTTTAGTGTTACGGTGTATTTCTGTGTGTATCAACGTCTTTGTCCAATAAAGTTGAAGTGTGTACATGGCTTCTTCTCTTTATTCCTGAAGAAATCCCGAAAATAACACAATATTTTCTTCACACGCCATATCCTATTTATCCTATATTTCATGGATTAAATCGAAAAACTTTTTGAACGAAAGAGATCACTGTTTCATTTGAAGCAAAAATTATAGTTATTATTAGTTATTCCAGCGTCAAAAATGGATCTAATATTCGTGATCAGGACCTGATAACCCCAATAGACGAAGTTTCAGCGAAAAAATTTTTTGACACCCCCTACTGGGGTTGTAATAATGCAATAGCGCCGGGAACCCTTCCGTACTGCTTTAGAGGCCTTTAGCACGGCCTCTAAAGCAGTACGGAAGGGTTCCCTAACAAAAAGAGAACAGAAACATTCCTTAACAGAAATAAATAAGGCAGGAAACCGAATAGTAAAGTTTGAATGTAGGAATTCGCGCCCTTACCGCGGCGCGAGGTAGCGTGGAGCGCGTTTTCCACTCGCTTGGGACGCGGATTTGAGGCAAAATGAAATATCAAAAGTTTTATTAGAGGAATTGAGAGGATTTTTTGTAAACCTAGGTACCGTTATGTTCCTAGTGGTTTCTAATTTCAGGTATGTGCCAAGATTTCCGTCAACGTCCAACCGTCTTTCTTGTAGAAGCTGGAAAATCTAAATCTCCAATAGTTACGGGCGCCTTCTTTGAAAGCTTATATCTTCGTCCACAGGCGTTTTCATGGAACCGGACACCAAAATTTTAAAAATACAAATAGTTTTCTTTCTAAAAAGTATTTGAAATGTTGCGGATGTTCAATATTTCAAAAAATCGTCCCGTTGTTCCGTTTTTTGTGCACACGCGAGTTTTCGACATTCAAACATTCATAACTTTCTTCATCAACTTTTTGCAAATGTCTAAGGCTAATTAGAAACTAGAAGATTAGAGCTTTCGAACAAGCACCTGAAAATTTTCCAGCGATCATTTCTTTCAAAAAATAGTCCCGTTGTTCCGTTTTGGGGGGTTTGGGGTCCGATTTTTGAGAAGGCGCGAGTTTTCGACATTCAAACATTCATAACTTTCTTCATATCAACTTTTTGCAGATGTCTAAGGCTAATTAGAAACTAGAAGATTAGTGCTTTCAATAGTGGTATATATAATTTAATTCCTTTTGGAAGTATTTTTAACTCTAACATGGTCAAATATTATTCCAGAATAAAACTGAGGTTAATAGGTTTATACCCTTGCGAATTATCTATAAATATGGAAATTCAATATCAAGTAAAATTTTCAATTATAATAAAGAACTTCGTAAACTTGATGATGATAAATTAAAGGAAGTCATAATCAATGAATGTAATTGTAAATCTCTATCATGATTTTGTTGATGAACACCATGGACATGTTATAACAGGGGATCTTAATATTATAAAAGAAGACAATTTCAGAAATATACTTAAAAAGGGAACAAAATATAGGCTGGATAGAGGAACGAATAGAACCGTAATTAAAGAAAATTATTTACGAGTGGTTGATAAAGTAATTGCATATTTTAGGAGTAAGTACAAAATTAATAACAACAAAAAACTTGAATTAGAAAAGCATTTTCTAAGATGTTTCCATAATAAAATCAAACCAATTTTAACAACAACTAACTTAAAGCCACAGATAGAGACTATTCCATATAAAACAATTGGAGAGTATCAGGATAAATTTATTTTCTGCCCCTTAGACAAAGCTAGTAACAATTATGGAATTATCTGTAAAAAATATTACATTGAAGTAATTATGAAAGAAATGGGTATTGAATATGATCACACTAGAAATATCCTTTTACAGCGTAATACGCAGAACACATATGAATATATAAACTGTAATAACTAAA